>WNWU01013828.1:37967-58192 GCA_012654045.1 Ptyas mucosa | reverse complement strand
GAATAGAATAGAATAGAATAGAATAGAATAGAATAGAATAGAATAGAGGAGAGGAGAGGAGAGGAGAGGAGAAGAGAAGCTGGAAGGGACCTTGGAGATCTTCTAGTCCAGCTCCCTGCTCAAGCAGGAGAACCTATACCATCTCAGACAAGCAACTGTCCAGTCTCTTCTTAAAAACCTCCAGTGATGGAACAGCCATGATTTCTGAAGGCAAGCTGTTCCACTGGTTAATTGTCCTTACTGTTAGGAAGTTTCTCCTTAATTCCAGGTTGCTTCTCTCTTTGATCAGTTTCCAACCATTGTTTCTTGTCCTGCCCTCTGGTGCTTTGGAGAATAACGTGACCCCTTCTTCTTTGTGGCAGCCCCTCAAATACTGAAATACTGCTATCATGTCACCCCTAATTCTTTTCTTTTTTTAAAATAAATTTTTATTAGAGTATAAATATTAAAAAAACAACATAACATGACATGACCTACACACAACAAACATTTATACAACATATAAACAAAAAAATTATGTTTCATTCTTAAGCATTATTTCAAAGTGACATTCTACTTAATGTACATTTCTTTACCTCTCCTTAATCTAATAACATTTTCTATACCGGTAATATTTGCCCTCTAAGTTTTTTGTTTGTTTCTAATTTTTAACCATTTATACCATTTATTCCATATTTTGTAGTAGTCTGATTCTTCTCTTTCTTGTATTTCCATTTCAGCGCATTCTAGGTTTCGTTTGGGGTTCGTTCTTGCTTCCAGTTTTTTGCATATATTATTCTTGCAGCTGTTAGTATGTGAATTGTGAGATATCTGATATCTTTCGGGTATGATTTATTAAAGATTCCTAATAAAAATGTTTCTGGTTCTTTATCTATCTGTGTTTCTGTTATTTGTTCCAGCCATTTTTTAATATTGGACCAAAATTTTTTTGCTGCCGGGCATGTCCACCATAAATGATAAAAAGTTCCCTGTGTCTTCTTACATTTCCAGCAGATCGAGCTATTTTTGGGTTGTAATTTTGCCAGTCTGGTTGGAGACATGTGCCACCTATAAAACATTTTCAGTTGGTTTTCCTTGTACGCCACTGCTCTTGTTAATTTTATATTTACTTGCCAACATTTTTCCCATTTTTCCAAATTTATTGTATGTTTAATGTTTTGAGCCCATTTAATCATCGTTTCCTTAACTGTTTCTTCTTCCATTTTATAACGTAAAAGAAATGTGTAAATTCTACTAATTAATTTGTTTGCTGAATCTAATATAATTTTATCTATTTCTTGTTTTTGTTTTTGAACTTCGTATATTTTTATGTGTTCTCTATATTTGGATTGTATTTGAGTAAAGGTCCACCAATCTATTTCTCTATCTAAATCTGTCTCCAATTGTTGCTTTGTCTTCAGTTTACCTTGATAGTCAATTACGTCTTTATATCTAATTATTTTTGTCTTATCTGTTAAATTTGGGTGTCTAATTGCTTCTACCGGTGATAACCAAGTTGGTATTTTCATATAATGCTGTTTTTTAGTTTTAAGCCAAATTTGTAATAATGAGTTTCTTATTGTATGCCTTTTGAAATATGAGTGTGTTTTGTATTTTTCATCCCACATAAAGGAGTGCCAGCCAATTTGGAGTTCGTGTCCCTCAATTGTTAAAATTCTAGGGTTACTTAGTTCTATCCATTCTTTGACCCAAGACAATACTGCTGCTTGGTAATATGTCTCCCAATCTGGAAGCGCGGCTCCTCCTCTATCTTTTGTATCCTGAAGCAGCTTGAATTTTATTCGTGACCTTTTCCCTTGCCATATAAATTTTGATGTCATTTTATTCAAATTTTCAAAGAATGGTTTGTCTATTTTTATTGGAGTAACCTGAAACAGGTATAAAAATTTAGGCAATATGGTCATTTTAATGGCCGAAATTCTTCCTAGAAATGAGTTGTGCAAATTTTTCCATTTTTCTAAGTCCTTCCTTGTTTGTTCTATTAATTTATCATAATTATTTTCCTTTATTGCTGAAGTTCTTGTGGACAACCAGATTCCTAGGTATTTTATTTTTTTTGTTGTTTGAATTTGTATACTATCTGTTAATTCTTTTTCTTGATTTTTCGTAAGATTTTTTACAATTAATTTCGATTTGCTTTTATTGATTTTTAGTCCGGCCACTTCTCCAAATTCTTCTATTTTTTGAAACAGATTTGGTATTGATTCCATAGGGTTTTCTGTTACAAACAGTAGGTCGTCAGCAAAGGCCTGAACTTTGTATTCTTCTTTATGGATCTTTAAACCTTCAATTCCTTGATCTTCTCTAACTTTTTTCAGCAGAGTTTCCAATGATAGAATATACAGTAAAGGAGAGAGTGGGCAACCTTGTCTGACTCCTTTTGTTATATTAAATTTATCTGTTATGTCATCGTTCATAATTATCTTTGCTGATTGGTTGGTATAGATTTCTTGTATAATTTTTTCAAGCTTTCCCCAATTTGCATATTTTGTAATTGTCTAATCATAAATTTCCAATTTTGATTGTCAAAAGCTTTTTGAGCGTCAAGGAAAACCAACGAAGCATGTTTCTCCGGATGTGATTCATAGTATTCTAAAGTATTAAGTATTATTCTCAGGTTATTTTTGATTTGGCGTCCTGGCAGAAATCTATTTTGGTTTGGGTGTATATATGTATTTAGTACTAATTTGATTCTTTCGGCCAGAATTGCTGCAAATATTTTGTAGTCGGTGTTCAGTAATGAGATAGGTCTATAGTTTTGAATTTGCTGGAGATCGGTGTCTTCTTTTGGAATGATTGTAATTATTGCTTCTGTCCATGTCTTTGGTATCTTGGCTTTCTCGATGGCTTCATTGTATAGCATCAACATATTTTCGCCCAGTGCTTCTTGCATTGTTTTATATACTTCTACCGGTAGCCCGTCGGGTCCCGGTGTTTTGTTATTTTTCTGTTTTTTCACTACTTCATCTAATTCTAATTTAGTTATTGGCCTGTTGAGAATTTCTCTTTGTTCTTCTGTAATTTTTGGCATTTCAGCTTTTTCTATATACTGTTTTATCTTTTCTTCTTCTACTTCTTCTTGTTTATATAAGTTCTCATAGAATTTCTTAATAATTTCTTTTTTGGCCTCTCTATTGTATTGGATTTCCCCTTTCTCGTCCCTCAATTGATGTATCATTCTTTTATTCCTTTCTTTCTTCAATTTATAGGCTAACCATCTACCTGTTTTGTTTGCGTATTCAAAATAATTTTGTTTCGCCATTCTTATTTTTTGGGCTAATTCCTTTTGGTTTATCAAATTCAATTTATGTTTAGTAATTTTCCATTCTTCTTTTATTGTTTTATCGTGGGGTTCCTTCTGCAATTTTTGTTCTATTTGTTTTAAGTCTTTCTCTAGTTTGTCTAATTGTTGTTTCTTCTCTTTATTTTTCTTCCCCATATACGCAATTACCAAGCCCCTTATATATGCTTTTAAAGTATCCCATGCATTTTGTAAGGAGGTTTCCTCTTTTTTATTTATCTGAAAAAATATTTTTATTTCCTTTTCTAACATCAAATTAAATTCTTTTTCTTTACATATTCTTTGGTTCATCGTCCATCTCCTATACCTCCTTTCCCCTTTCCAAATTATGAATAATGGATTATGATCTGCCCATTGGTTAGTACCTATCTCGATTTTCTACCGCTGTTTGGGTATTTGGGGTCATCCAGACCATATCCAGTCTTGACCACGAATTATGTGGGTGGGAGTAAAAAGTATATTGAGCCTCTCCTTCATGCATTTCCCTCCATACATCTCTCAAATTTAATTTTTCCGCCATATT
The DNA here is from genome assembly GCA_012654045.1 of Ptyas mucosa. NCBI lineage: Eukaryota > Metazoa > Chordata > Lepidosauria > Squamata > Colubridae > Ptyas > Ptyas mucosa. Next base: position 54,368 of record WNWU01013828.1, on the reverse strand, counting down.
AAAAATTATTTTGGGAGTGTTTCCTTTTTCTTTTCTTTTTTTTTTGTCGGTTTTGTAATCCTTGTTTGCGCTTACTATTGCATTATAATCCCCTATTAAACAGATGTCTTCATATTCTAATTCTGCCATTTTTATATGTATATCCTTAAAGAATTCCTGTTGTTTATAATTAGGAGCATATATCACTACTATTAACATTTTTTTCCTCCCTTTCCTAATTCTACCATCACCACTTTACCTTCCTCATCGGCATAAACTAGTTTAGATTGTATTTTTTCCTTTATGCAAATTGCAACTCCTTTTTTCTTTTTTCGGGTCAGGGATGTATATAATCTTCCTAATTTGGGGTTTTCTAGAATTTTCTGATATTCTTTTTGGATATGTACTTCTTGCAGACATATCACATCTGCGTCTAATTTTCGTAATTTTGTAAACATTTGATTCCTTTTCTTTGGGGCATTTAATCCATTAATATTTACCGAAAAGAGGGGACTTCCGGTTCCGGTCCCGCGGGCGACGGACACTGATCAGGCTAGCTCTGGCCCCAGTGTCTGATCCCCCCCATCTGGAGGCCCTTTGGCCCAAACGCCCCAATTTTGGGGGCGTTTGCCGTTCGAGGGCGGCTCGCCAGGGGTCCCCTGCCTCACATCCAGGGGCCGGGAGGCCGATGCTGGCGCGCCCGAGGCTCCAGAGGGGGTGGGAGGCGATCGGCGGCCTTTTCTGAGGCCGCGGAGGCGCCACAGCGCCTAAGGGGACCGGCGTTTATCCATAAGGCACAGCGGACCGAGCTGATCGACCGGAGAGTTGAGCAGGCATCCTGGAGGTGAGAGGGGGGGGTTGGAGTCCCCCCCCCTTGTAGCTGGAAAGGTGCCGTGGCTGAGAAGTAGGGGGAAAGAAATGGAAGGAAACCCCTTACTTTGTTGACTTTTCTTCTGAGGATGGCTGTATCAGAATTTGTTGGAGAGGTCTGGTGGCCTCTCTTCCCGGTGGTGAGCTATGGCGGCGGTCCGACTTCCTGCTTCTTTATTTATGATTGAAGACAACATTCTCCTCTAAGGCTTCCTGTTTGACCTACTCTATACTCCGGACTCGTTGCTCCTGTGAGCGCCCACTGCTGGATATTTGAAAAATTACATTGACTGTCAATCCCTCTTTCTTTCCTGGAGGTTTGCCTTTTGGGATTTTTCATCTTCTATTACTGCAAGATGGCTAAGGGTCATAAATCAACAGCAGCTGACATGGAAAAAATTTTGGAAAGACTGGCGAAATTGGATCAGAAGTTGGACAAGTTGGATGATTTGCAAAAAGGATTATCTGAAATTAAATCTGAAATGACACTTATGAAAAAAGATTTAAATGATGTTCAACAGCTGGCAGAGCAAAATAAGAAGAAGATGGGGGGTCTGGAGGGGGAGGTACGGGCACTCCAGAGGGTGGAAGAAGGGAGAGGAAACGCAATGTTAACTTTACAATTGGATAAGATGTCTTATTTTCTCAGGTTTCAAAACGTGGAACAACTTGACCAAGAAAATTTGAGAGAAGTGATGGTTAAAATGTTGGGTGAATTTTTAGAAAGAGATTTGGAGTCCATTGGAAGGGATGTGGATTTGGTGTATAGAGTAAACTCACAATTTGCAATTTTACATAGTTTACCAAGAGAGGTTCATATTAAATTTGTAAGAAGGGAACTGAGAGATGAGATACTGAGAAAACAAAGACTGGGGGCGCTGGTGTACAGGGGCAAGGAGGTCACCATCCTAAAGCAGATTCCCAGACAGGTACGAGAATTAAGGAGAAAATATTATTTTTTATCAAACAAGCTGTACCTTAAGGGAGTAGGTTTTAGGTGGTTGATTCCGGAGGGCTTGATGATTTTTTGGGAGGACAGTAAGAAGAAAATTAATAACGTAGTGGAAGCTAAGGCTTTTTTTGACCAACATAAATCCTTCCTAGATGGAGAAGATACAGGAGCCGAAGGAGGGGAAGTATTAGATGATCAAGGAGCGGGGGCGGACGGAGCTGTGGCGGCCCTGGAGGAGCGGGGAGGCCAGACCATGGTTTTAAGAGCTAGAACCAGGAAATGAAGAAAGGAGGGGAATCCATTATTTAATGTTTTTTATTTGACATCTTTTTTTTCTCTCTCTTTTTATTGTACTTTGTATAACACTTTGGCTATTTGCTCTTTTTTGTTTATATAACTTTTATATAACCTGGTTGTTTGTTTTGATTTAACATAATAATGTCTGTTGTGTGAGAACTTAAAAAAAGAGAATAATAATTGAAATATCTTTTTATAAAGATATTGAAAATTCAACATATTGTAAACTATAATATTGTATATTTTTAACCAATAAAAACTTTTTACAAAAAAAAAATATTTACCGAAAAGAGTTTAATTGGTTCATCCATTGCCTATTGTATCTGTTTTTTTGTATGTCTTGTTTCCATCCGTGTCTTTGTTTTTGCACCTTCTCTTTCCTCTCTTTCTTTTTCTTGCCTCTTTCTTATTTCCTTTTCTTGATTTGTTTCTGTTTGCTCTTCTTCTTGGCTTCTGCTATCCGTTTCCTCCTTACTTTCCTGCTCTTCCTCCAACCTAAAATGTGTGCTATGAAATTCCCTTGCCTTCTCTAGAGTGTCTATTTTGTATTTTTTTATCTTCCCACGTAATTAGGATCCCCTCTATTGGCAACCATCTGTACATTATTTTATATTTGATCAATAATGATGTTAGAAATTGGTATTGTTGTCGTAGGTTTCTTATTCTTCAGGGTATCTGTTTTAAGATTATAATTTTCTTTCTCTGGATTTCCTGTAGATTTCATCATGGGTAGATCTTTTGGAAAATTTAATGTGGACTTCTCTCGCCAATCTATGCCTCCTTATATAATTTGTTTGTACACGATAGGTTTCCTCCAGTTGTCCTTTTATTTCCCTTTGGTCTTTTTGAATCATTCCTGAGATGATCTCCACCATTTTTCCTTCTAAATCCTCATCTTTTTCCTCTGGTATGTTTTGAAAGTGCAGAAAATATGAAGCCTTTTCCATTTCGAGCATAGCTAATGAATCTGACATTTCTTTATTTAGATGTAAAGTTTTTTGTTCCATTGCTTCTACTTTTAATTCTACCTGGTCTATTTTCATTTCAGCTTTCCTAATTCTCTGTTCATTTTCTACTATAGATTGTTGAATACCCCCAATTTTATCATTCATGGTCTTGATGTCCTCCTTAACTTCTCCTATTTCATTTCTAATCTCTGCATGGAACGTTCTCATTTCTTCCTGATTTTCTGCTATTTTTTCTTGTGTTCTAAGTAATGACTCCTGAACCGTTTGAAACATAGTCTGTATTACATTTGGTGACATTTCCAATTTTTCTTTTTCTTTTCCCACCATACTATCTATTGTTTTTTGCTGTAGTGGGGAGGGAGTCATTACTGTCGTATTTATTGTAGGTTTTTTCCCTGTTTTTGTTATGGTGGATGTTGTAGACATTTTCAGTATTCGTGTAAAACTTTCCCACCTTAAGATAAATTTTTGGATTATTTCTTAATATTTCCTTTCCCCCCCCACACACACAACCACTTATTCCCCACAAAACTTATTTATATTGTTTCCCAAATACCCCACTTAGTCAGTTAATTCCTATTCAGAATACAAATCAGTTTACTTATACTTATTTCATCAATCACAGTTTTTAGTTTTCTTAATTTTCTAATTACCAATCTATTCGATCACTCAATTTATCAGTCAACCTGTCTGAAAAAATATAATCAACTCATTCACTATTTCATATCAAGATTCCAGTCAATCACTCTAACAATAATTCCTTATCTTTCTTTTACCACTTCTTATAGTTTCACAGTATAATTTACATTTATAACTATATTATTACTTATATATAATTCTTTTAAATGTTAACCATATTGGCTTTTAAGTATTGGCTCTTTTTATTTTATTTTTTCCCAAAGTAATTCAAGAATAATATTCACTTCCCTCTATGTCCATCTGTGTCACTTTTACTAGTCCCGGTATTTTATTTTCTGCATTCAATTTTCAAGTCTTTTTAAAGTTAAGTTTTTATAAATCCAAAGTCCAAACGAATCTTCTATGCTCACAAATTCCGCCACCTATTCCTTCCGCTTGAGTTCCGGTATTTCAGTCTCTGCATTCAATTTCCAAATCTTTTTAAGTTTAAATCGTTATAAATCCAGAGCCCAAACAAATCTTCTATGCTCACAAATTCCGCAGGCTGTTTCTTCTGCTCGACTTCCACTACCTTCGTCTTCCTCAAGCACTCCTTCTCCGTCTCTTATATTTGCTTAGTCATTCTATGGGTTCCTTCTCTTCCACGCTGTATTATCTCTGCACTTTCCTTTCTCCTTTGTACCGCTGCTGTTATAACTCTGGTTTTCCTCCTCCACTTCGGTCGTGTGTCTCCTGCTTACCGTCTTTGTTATAGGGGATCTTTCTGCCCGTTACTTGAGATTGCTTTTCACTCCTTGCTTCTTTCAAGGCGGGTGCCATCACTCCTGTCTGCCGGAAAGGCCGACTTCTTCTCCACCAATTTAAGGGGTTGATTACTCGTCCTCCCTGGCGACAGCACAACACCAGGGGGCTTCGCGAATTCCTCTTTCGTTTCCCGATCCCTCCAAGTTCGGGAATGCCCTTAAAGAGCAATTACTGAAGAATTTTGGACTTCAGAAATGGCAGCTTCGTTTCTTCGCCCTTTTGCGATGACGTCACCGCCAGAAGTCTAATTCTTCTTTTCTTTAGACTAGCCAGACCCAAAACCTGCAGCCTTTCTTCATATGGTTTAGTCTCCAGACCTTTGAACATGTTAGTTACTCTTCTCTGCATTTTCCAAAGTCTCAACATCTTTTTTGTAGTATGGTGACCAAAATTAGTTGCAGTATTCCAGGTGTGATCTTACTAGGGTTTTGTAAAGCGGCACTAATACTTCACATGATCTTGATTCTATGCCTCTGTTTATACAACCCAGGATTGTATTAGCTTTTTTGGCTGCTGCTGCACATTGCTGGCTCATATTCAAATGATCATCCACTAGGACTCTAAGGTCCCTCTCACAGTTACTGTTTTTGAGCCAGGCCTGCCTAAATGTAAATCTTTGCTTTTCTCCACATTAAAATTCATTTTGTTGGATAGGGCTCGTTGCATACGGTTTGTCAGCCAGCTACAAATCCATCTGGTGGTGATGTTGTCTATTCCACATTTTTCTAGCTTACCAAGAAGTAGGTTGTGGTCTACTTTGTCAAATGCCTTACTGAAATCTAAGTATACTATATCCACAGCATTTCGCTGGTCTACTAATTTAGTGACTTTATCAAAGAATGAAATAAGATTGGTTTGGCATGATCTGTTTTTAACAAACCTGTGCTGGCTACTAGTTATAACTTTATTTGCTTCTAGATGTTCGCAGATCTGTTTTTTTATAATCTTTTCCAGGATCTTCCCAGGTATTGATGTTTAGACTGATTGGTCTGTAGTTTCCTGGGTCTGTCCCCCCCACCTTCCTTGAAGATGGGAACCACATCAGCCCTTTTCCAATCCTCAGGTACTTCCCCTGTGTGCCAGGATTTTTGAAAGATTTGGTACACTAGTTCTGAGATGACATCTGCCAGCTCCTTCAGAACTCTGGGATGTAATCTGTCAGGTCTGGGTGATTTATATTAATCAAGGTCAGTGTCAACTTGCGAAGCTTCCCTAACCTCCTCCCGAGTTGCCATAGGCAGGGGGATGGGGAATCGAGCCTCGCAGCTGCATCGAGGAATTTGCACCTCTGTCAAAACAACGCACATCCTAGCCAGCCAAAGTCAAGTCCATCTCCACAGAAACCAGTAATGGCCAGAGGGAGTGACTTCTACGACCCACGAAATTGCTTCGTTGGGGAATGTGACTGATGACACACTTTAGGGGGAGGGGGAAACAGGGTCAGAGGCAAGGTGCAAACTGAGTGGGGTCAGAGCTGGCTTCACTAGGTCCATGCCGACATGGCGCTCCTAATAAACAACTGGATTTTTCTTGAAAACTGGCTTGAGGCTCTTGCTTTTATTAGGGCATCGGTTGTAACACTGACAGCAAGCCAGCTTTGCCAAAACTAACCAAAACGACCAGGATTCCTGAGCCCCGGATTCTCCACCTGCTCTCTGATACTTGGGGTGCATGGAGAGAAACTCAGGCCACCATGGGAGAGGGCAGGATCTCTGAAGAAAGCCTGCTCCTGGCAGCCCAGAAGGAGACAGAACCTGCCCCCACCCAGGAAACTCTAGGAACCAGCAGCCCAAACGGAACTCAATTGTAACCGACTCTGACCATGGAAGCCGAGATGCCCGGGATGCCTGCCTCAGTGACCAAAGCAGAAAGAGATGAATATTGGTGGAAGAGAATCCCTAAAGTGGTCGAGGTCGCACCCCCCCCCAGCTCCCATCGCCTGGGGCAACGCATAAGCGAGCTGGAAAGACTGGAGTGGATGAAGGAGTGGGAAGAGGTCAGAACCCCAAAAACTCTACTGGGAGCCCCAGGTGAATCCTTAGAGCAATTGAGGGAGGAATTCGACCAAGCCACCCTTCACGATGAGGGGCCGTCATACTGCCCAAAAGAAAGGGGAAAAGAGATGGGGGTGCACTTGATCCCCATGAAGTGAGGAGAAGCCCCATCCAACCTGCCAGACTCCAACTGGCCAGCCCTAGGTTTAAGCTGAGCGTAACCTCAGAGCAACCCTGGGACGCCCATGTGCTCCCAACTGCTAAAAAATGGAGAGGCAGACAAGAGCGCAGCCCCCCTTCTCCACCTGCCAGAAGAAAGCTGAGCCCGAGGCTGCCCCCAGTGCCCCCCCCCCCCCCGTGTCACAGGCAAGCCACCCAGGCTGGGCAACCCCCCCCTCCACGGGATAGAATCGATGCAGATCGCCAAGCGCACCAGGCTCAGGCAAATGGGGCCCAACAAGACGAGGGAGGGGCAGCGTGGAATGAGCCACCTCGATTCAGGGGGAAGTTTGATGGGGACCCAGATCAGCTGGCTCTGTTCCTTGACTCTGCTGGTGTCCACCTAGACCGTTATGGACACCTCTACCCATCGCACAGAGCCATGGTGAACGCCATCGCCATGGGATTAGAGGGGGAAGCAAACGAATGGCTAGCAGCCCTCCATAGGAAGAGGGCCCCCCAGCTGCAGGATGTTGATGATTTCCTGCAAGAACTAGAGGGCAGATTTGAAGACGTGGGGGAGGATCAATATGCAGAGGATGAGTTTCGGAATTTAAAGCAGAGAGGGCGACCCATTAAAGAACACATCCGTGAGTTCAGATGGCTCATGGGGAAGCTACCACCCTGGCCAGAGCAGCTACTAATCCATTTCTTCAGAGAAAGCCTGGACAAGCAAATCAGCCAAGTAACTGCCTACCGGGACATCCCAAACCGACTCTCTGAATGGTTCCGAGTAGCCATAAAGGTGGACTGCGCATTGCGCGCCAATGACATGCGGGGGCAACTGGGTCCCAAAGAGAGGGTAACCAGATCAGATACCACCCGGGGGACAGGAGGCCGCACCAACACAGCTGGCACCAAGACCAACCCTCCTCTGAAGCCAGTTGAAATGCTACAGATGTGGAGGGGTAGGCCACTTTGCATCGGCCTATGCAACTCCAGCTCTGAAACCCAAGCCAGAGCTACCACCCAGGGCACGACTGGAACGAGGCCCCAGGCAGGCCGCCGACAAGTCCCGAAAAGCCCTCCAGGCTGTAGAGGTCCCTCCCCACCCAGCTGAAGAGGAGGGAACTCCAGCTAACGATGACCAATCGCCGGAACCCTACGACAGTGAGGACGAGGGTGAAAATGACCCAATGGTGAGTGAAACCATCCACCCTTTCGTCTTTCCGATACATCTCACAGCCCCAGAAACAGGGACCCAGGGCACTTTTGAAGCCTTAATAGACTCAGGCTGCACTAGATGTTTGATTAATTTACCCACGGTCCTGAAACTGGGGATCAGAGTGAAGAGATTGGCCCACCCAATTAGGTTCAAGCGGGTCGACGGGTCCCTACTGGGGGGAGCCCATGCCACCCACCTGACCGAACCAGTGAGGCTAGAGCTAGCAGACCACTGGAAATCAATTCGATTCGTAATAGCTCCCAAAATGACAGAGACGATCATACTAAGGCTCTCTTGGCTAGACAAGTGGGGCCCGACCATCTGGTGGCAAGGGGGCAACTGAAGATTGAGGATAGCAAGGGGGCCCCAACCCACCCTCACCTGCAAATAGGGACATCGCCCACACATGAAGCCCTCCCTAGAGCCCCACCAGGATAGCTGGCAGCCATCTCTGAACAAACCCCAGAGGCTGAGCAGATCCCTAGAGAATATTAAGACCTCGCTGAAATGTTCAGTGAAACTGAGTGTGATGTCCTACTCCCCCACCGTGCAACGGACTATCCCATCAAAATCATCCCCAAAGCCAAGCTTCCCAAACCCAAACTGTACCCCATGGTGCCCCGGGAAATGCAAGAAATGCGCAAATATATAGACAACAGCCTAGCAAGGGGGTTCATCGAGCCAGCCAATCCATGAGTTGCAGCCCCAGTCCTATTTAAAGAGAAAAAAGATGATAAGGAGGAAATCGTGGAAAACAAAATAAAACAATATTGGGAACAGTCTGATCTCCCCAGGGTACCGGATATAGTTAAAGATATGTTTAACCAACGCATAACTATGTTCGAAGTGACTGAAGCAATTAAGAGACAGAAAAATAATAAAACACAGAATTTTATAAAAAGCTAGAAGAGGTACTAAGCCCAGTGATGGTGGGAGTGTACAATGAAGTACCCAGTTTCCCCCCAAATAAGACATCCCCTGATAATAAGCCCAATTGGGCTTTTGAGCGCATGGCAAATAAGGCCAAGAGTTTATTTCAGGGTTGAAAAAAATATAAGACAGGGACTTATTTTCGGGGAAACACGGGTATTACTGGAAGCAAAAATACCAAATTCATGGATGGAGGCAAATATTAGCCTTATTCCGAAAGATGACTTGGACCTAACTTACATAAAGAACTACAGGCCAATATCTTTATTGAATGCAGACTACAAAATATACGCCTCAATAATAGTAGAGAGGCTTAAAAGATATTTTTATTTTTTTTTTAGTTTTAAAAACAAACTTTATTCAATATAGAAAGATAAAAATTATATAAAACGTTCTTAACTCTAAAAATACATTTCTAAACTACTTGCAAACAAAAACTAACAAACAGGATTATCTATCTATAATATTAAACATATAAATATATACATTAACTTTAATTTCTTGCTATATTTGACTTTACCTTTTTTTCCATTGATTAATCCATTCATACCATCTGTCCCATACTTTGAAATACTGTGAGTCTTCCTTATCATTTAATTTTAAAGTTAATCTATCCATTTCTGCACATATGAATATCTTTTGAATTATTTGCTGTTCTGTTGGCAACTGCTCTAATTTCCAAGATTGGGCTAGGGTTAATCTAGCCGCCGTAATTATGTGTAACGTGATGTACTTTATTTCCTTTCTACTGCTTTTTTTAAGTATACCTAACAAGAAAATTTCAGGTTTTAGGTCAATATCTTCTTCCGTTATTTCTATTATCCAGGTTCTGATTTTCATCCAAAATTTTTTAATTTTTGGGCAAAGCCACCGAAGATGATAAAAGGTTCCCAGTGTTTGTTTGCATTTCCAACATATCGGGTTAAAATTTGTATACATTTTTGCCAGTCTAGCAGGGGCTAGGTGCCATCTGTACCACATCTTGTAGTGGTTCTCTTTATATGTTGTTGCTTTTGTTATTCTGTAGTTGTTTTCCCATATCATTTCCCACTCTTCCAATTGTATATTCCTTCCAATGTTCCTAGCCCAAGCTATCATTTGACCTTTAACTATGTTTTCTGCCAGATCGAACTCTAATAGGTATTTATAAATCTTTGAAATTAATTTTCCCTCTTTAGTTTCTAATAATCTGTCTAGCTGGTTAGATTTTATTTCAACTCCTCCTTCTTCACTGTCTTTTTTGTATCTGGTTTGTATTAATAGGTACGGCCACCAGTCCATTTCTATACCCTGGTCCCTGAGCTCTTGCCGTGTTTTTAGTCTTCCATTTAGGTCCAGAACTTCTTTATATCGTATTATTTTTTGGGTGGCTGATGTATTGGGATGCATTGTTGCCTCTAATGTAGATATCCAGCCTGGGACTTTCATATAGTGCTTATGTTTAATTTCCAACCAGGTGCCAATTAGTGAGTTTCTTATTATATGATTTTTGAAATGTTTGTATGTTTTATTTCCAATATTCCACAAATAAGCATGCCAGCCTTTTAATAAATCGTGACCTTCCAATTTCAATATTCTTTGGTTATCCAAATTGACCCAATCCTTAATCCATATCAGACTTGCCGCTTTATAATACTTTTCCCAGGCTGGTAGGCCAAAGCCTCCTCTGGTTCTATCATCCTGTAATGTTTTTAAATTTATCCTCGGTTTTTTCCCCTCCCATATAAATTTTGAAATTATTTTATTTAAATTTGTAAAGAAATTTTTCTCTAATTTAACCGGGATAGTTTGAAATAAGTAGAGGAGCCTTGGGAGTATATTCATCTTTATCACCGCAATTCTTCCTAGCAGTGATAATTTAAGTTTTCCCCATCTCTCTAGGTCTTTTTTAATTTGTTGTATTAATTCTCCATAATTATTGTCTTTAATAGCTATATTTCTGGTTGTCAAGTTTATACCTAGATATTTTATCCTTTTAACTACTTGCAGTCCCGATTGTTGTTCTAATTCTTCTATTTGTTTCATTGTTAGATTTTTAGTTAATATTTTGGTCTTGTTTTTATTAATTTTTAGCCCTGCCACCCTGCCAAATTTCTCTATCTCCTCTGTCAATTTTAATTGTGTTTCTAGTGGGTCCTCTATGAAGAATACAAGGTTGTCAGCAAAGGCTTGGACCTTGTATTCCTCTCCTTTTACTTTAAGTCCTTTTATATTTTTATTTAGTCTAATTCTCCTAAGCAAATTTTCCAGGGTTAAAATGAAGAGCAAGGGTGAGAGTGAGCACCCTTGTCGTACTCCTCTACTTATTTCAAAGAAATCTGTTAATTCCCCGTTCACTAGTATTCTTGCCTTCTGATTTGTGTATATTGTTGTTATTATCTTTTCAAATTTCTCTCCAAATTTCATATTTTTTATCTGTTGTATCATGAATCTCCAATTGACCCGATCGAATGCTTTTTGTGCATCCAGAAAAATCAGCGCTGCCGGTTTCTCTGGATGCACCTCATAGTATTCTATTATATTAATCACCATCCTTAGATTATTTTTAATTTGTCTTGTCGGCAAGAATCCATTCTGATCTGGATGTATTCTATTATTTAGTATTATTTTTAATCTATTTGCCATTAAGTTCATAAAAATCTTATAATCGGTGTTTAGTAGAGAAATTGGCCTATAATTACTAATTTGTGTTGCATCTGTCCCTTCTTTCGGAATTAATGAAATATGTGCTTCCTTCCAAGATTCTGGTATCTTTGCTTCTTTTAATGCCTCATTGTAAACCTCTAATAGTATCCAATTTAGTGATGTTCCTAATCCTTTATATAATTCTATTGGTAACCCATCTGTTCCCGGGGTTTTATTATTTTTTTGTTTCCTAATTGTTTCCTGCAGTTCCTCCATCGTAATCTCCCTATTTAGCATCTTTTTTTCCTCTTCCGTTATCACGGGCATTTCCTCCTTTTTAAAATATTGGTCTATTTCTTCTACTTCCACCTTATCTTGCGTATATAGATTTTGGAAGAATTGGATTGCTATCTCTTTCTTTTTTTCTGGGCTCTGTTGTAATTATCCCGTAGTTGATGAATTGTTCGTTTTTCTTTTCTTAGTTTATAAGCCATCCACCTCCCCGGTTTATTTGCATGCTCAAATTGATTTTGTCTTATGAATTTCAATGCATTGACATATTTTTCTTGGTCAAATATATTCAATTTGTGTTTGGCTGTCATCCAATTGGCTCTTATTTGTTCGTCCCCTGGTCTTTCCTGTAATTTCTCTTCCCAATTTTTAATCTCTCCATGAATTTTGTTGTATTCCTTTTCCCTCTCCTTTTCCCTTTTACTATTATAGGCTAATGTTATTCCTCTAATATAGGCTTTCGTTGTGTCCCACAAATTTTGTAAGGATGTCTGATTTTTATTATTATCCTTGAAGAACCATTTTAGTTCTTCTTCTATTCTCTCCGTATATTCTTTTTCTTTCATTACCTGTGTATTCATCATCCATCTACTTTTCCCCTTTCTCCATCCTCTCCATTCTATTATTAATGGGTTATGATCAGCCCAGTCATTAGTCCCTATCTCTACTGATTCAATCTCCTGTGTTAAGATCTTCGTAGCCCATACCATGTCTATCCTCGACCAAGATTTATGAGGGTTAGAGTAATATGTATACTTTTCCTCTTTGGGGTTATATATTCTCCAAATGTCTACCAAATTTAGCTCTTCTGTGAGAGATAAAAATGTTTTCGGCAACAGATTCTTCTTATTTTTTTTATTCTGATTACTTTTATAGTCTTTTTTGGGGTCCACAATGGCATTAAGATCACCTAACAGGCATACATTTTCTATATTTTGTTCTATTATTTTTTCATGTAGGTTCTGATAGAATTCTTTTTGTTCATTATTTGGTGCATATACCACAACTAGTAACACATGTTTGCCTTTAAGATTAACTTCAATCATCACGGTTCTTCCTATTCTATCTACATATTTCAGTTTACTTTCTATTTCTTCTTTAACATAAACTGCTATACCTTTTTTCTTCTCATCTGCTAGTGATACATATAATTTCCCTAGTTTTTTGCATTGTAGATACTTTTCTTCTTGTTTTCTTATGTGAATTTCTTGAAGGCATATTATGTCTGCTTTTTGTTTAATTAATTTCCTAAATGTTTGATTTCTTTTAACAGGAGAGTTAAGTCCGTTTATGTTTATTGATATAATTTTCAGATTCTTGTCCATTTTTAAAAGTTGATCTTACTTCTTTTTGTTCCTTTACTTCTTGTCCCTTTTTTTTGCTTGGTTTTGTGCTCTTGTCGTTACTCCTTCTTCTTCTTCTTGGATTTCCCCCTCTTCCTCTTTTTCTTTCTCCTTACTGTTCTCTTCATGTAGGGTTACTTGGTCTTCTCATCTCAATGTTGTTTTGGCTCTCCTTCCCGGCTCTTCTCCTCTGCCGTCCATTCCTTCTAGTTCCATCACCTGGTCGTATGAGTTTTGTGCCTTTTCTATAGTATCCACTTTTATCTTTTTCCCCTTCCACGTGGCTAATACTCCTTCCGGCAATAACCATTGAAATAATATTTGTTTTCTGTTTAATAATGTAGTGAGGAATCCATAGTCTTTCCTCCACTCTCTAATTCTTTTTGGTATTTGTTTTAGCGTTATTATCTCTTTTTGTTTATAATATATTGGTTCTTCTTTGGCTATTTTAAAGACAATGTCTCTAACCTTTTTTCTTACAAAGCGTACGTGGACCTCTCTTGGGAGCCTATGTTGTCTCGCATAGTTGGTATTTACTCTGAATACTTCGTCTATTTCGTTGATAATCTCCTCTTTATCTCTTTGCAAAATCTCGGCTATCATTACTAATGTCAGGTCCTCATCTCTTTCTTCTCTTACGTTTTGGAATCGTAGGTAGAATGCCGCTCTCTCCATTTCCAATTGTGCCACCGTGCTTTCAAGCTCTTTATTGAGACCTGTCATTTTTGCATCTAAAAGTTGTAATTTCTCTTCTGTTCGTTCCGGGTTTTTTTCCATAGCCGTAATCCTTTGGTCGTTTTTTGTAATTATCTCCTGAATGGAGTCCATTTTTCCATCTAGTTTTTTGATATCTTCTTTGACAGAATTTTTAATTTCATCTAGGTCTCTCCTAGTTTCCTCATGATTTTTAAACATACACTCTTGCATTTTTAGCATGGTCTCTTGTATTGTCACTAACGTGGTCTGAACAGTCTGCATATTCATGGTAGGGGTTTGTTTTTCAGTTGGGAAAATCCCTTCTATAGTTTTTTGCATCGCTGGAGATGCCATTAATCCTATTGGTGTTGCAGTAACCTTCTTCCCTGATTTTACTGTGGTTACTGTAGTAGATGTCATTTCCTTCAGTATTTTATATTGCTTATCTAAAATTTTGTCTATTTTTTCCCAAATCAGCATCCGCTTCTCAATCAATTTTATATACTGTTTGGTATTGAAGTTCTTAAATGAGGTTAAATATCTTCTATTTCTATTATTCTTATGGTAAATGTCCTCTTATGTTCAGATACGTAATCACAATCTATATAGCCTTACTAATTTACTTTATATCGCTATTATTCCACTATTATTCTGATTAATTTTCAATTCAATTGGTTATACTGTACAATGCTATAAATACTATATATCCTATAAAAATATATCGTTAATACAAATTTATACTAAATGTTATAATATTCTAGCTCTAAAGTAATTAATTAGTTATCTAACAGATGTTATAATAAATAAGATCTCAGTCAGAATGTATATAACAGTGTAAAAATCAAAATATTACAATATATAAGCAATACTAAGTTAATATATATATATATATATATATATATTAATTGATACTATTTGACTTAAATTGATTTTCTAATAAATAATTAAGAATAAATAAATTATTATAATTAAACAGTAAGACTTAAAAATTCAATATATCGTTAGTATTAGTAATTATTATATTTAAAATATATGTAGAATATAAGTATATATGGGTTTTTCTTTTAAGGGTAAGGATCACCATTTTGGACAGTAAGAGCGAAAGACTGTGTGTACTCTGCTTCCTAACTTTAAGAAGAGCGGACTAATATTGATGGATTTTGGAGAGCTGCAAAAGAGTGATCAGTACAAAGAACAGTGAATTTCATAGTATTTAACCCTTAAAAGAGGCTTAAAAGATATTTAAATGACTTTATACATCCAGATCAGAATGGATTCCTACCAAAAAGACAGATTAAAAATAATATGAGAATTATCTTAAACACATTGGAATATTACGAGACACACTCAGGAAAACAAATGGCCCTGTTGTTCTTAGATGCACAGAAAGCTTTTGATAACATCAATTAGCAATTTATGTTGGCACAATTAGAATATATGGACTTTGGGGAGAAATTTATTAATATGATCAGAGCAATTTACAGTAAACAATCAGCAAGGGTGATAGTCAACGGAGACACGACTGAGAATTTTGACATAAAGAAAGGCACAAGACAGAGATGTCCACTGTCCCCATTACTGTTTATATTGACGATGGAAGTGTTAACTAGAAATATTTGAAAAGACGAAGAAATAAGAGGAATAGAAATAAAAAAAAGAACATTATAAACTACAGGCATTTGCTGATGATCTGGTTGTTATATTAGAAGACCCCTTAGAGACTGGACTGAAGCTTATTAAAAAAATAGAAGAGTATGGGGAAGTAGCGGGACTGAAAATAAATAAAGATAAAACAAAGATTTTAGTTAAGAACGTCACAGACATACAAAAAAGAATGTTAATG
Source organism: Ptyas mucosa (assembly GCA_012654045.1). NCBI lineage: Eukaryota > Metazoa > Chordata > Lepidosauria > Squamata > Colubridae > Ptyas > Ptyas mucosa. The sequence goes on along the minus strand of WNWU01013828.1, from coordinate 38,753 downwards.
GAAAGAATTAACATACATGATAAGTAGGTAGATTGAAGAGACTGGAGACAGGCTTCAGACAACAGCTCTTTATTCAGCAACTATTTACAATCCAGCAGCGAGCCTCTCTGACAGCCAGTCCTTTTATAGGGGGCTGTCAGGGAACTCAGCCAATCATATTCAAGTATTCTTCCCGCTCAAACAGTGGACCAGAGGGAAAACTATCCTGTCAATATCTAACACCCCTCCCCTCCTAGTTGGAGCAATCCAATTTACATACATAGTAGCGCAGGTAGACGGGGCGTTTGCTAGCTCTACTTGACCTGCGCGGCTCAGTTGGTGTGGCGGCAGCAGGCTGAGAGGTTGTGCCTGCTGCTGCCTCTTGCTCCGCCCATGGAAAGTCCTGGAAACTTTCGGGCGGGGCCTTGGACTCTATGGGAACCAGTTCACGGAAGGTGCATCGCTGGATTCCCGGTTCTTCAGGTGCGTTCTCTGGTTCCATCGGGCTTGAGTCTGCTAGGAAGGGATTAAAATCAAATTCCTGTTGTTCAATTTCTAGATTTTCTTTAGTTTGACTGAGGCGGCTACGTAGTTGGTCTATGTGCCGCCTCCATTGGCACCTGTCGTTAAGCCTAACTATATATGTCTTGGGCCCTTGTGGTTTTTTCTATCTTGCCAGGTAGCCGTAGGGGTCCTTCGGCAAAGTTTTGTGAGTGAACCTGTGCAGAGTCGGACAACAATGAGGCTGGGGAAGGCCTGGATGAGGGCTCTGCGTCAGAGGCAGAGATGGGGCCAGGGACATTGGGG
>WNWU01013828.1:0-37957 GCA_012654045.1 Ptyas mucosa | reverse complement strand
AGCTGTTCTAATAAAGTCTGTTTGTTTTGGAACTGTTTGCGTCTAATACTACCTACTTGGGCCTGGGTCACAACAGAACCAGGTCCCCTATGCTAAAGGACCTGGTGCAGTTTTGCGATTCTTTTGTTGTTTCGGGAGCATAATTTGGGTGCAGTTGGTCTAAGACTGATTGAAGCCGGCGACCCATGAAGAGCTCTGCTGGGCTTCTTCCTGTGACCACACTGCATGTTATGTGTTGGTACAGGAGGAATTTGTCTACCCGCTCTTGCCAGTCTCCTGGTGTCAACCTGCCCAATGCCTCCTTGGCAGACCCTACAGTCCTTTCAGCCAGTCCGTTACTAGCCGGATGAAAGGGTGTTATGAGGGCATGGTGTATCCCAAATTCTGCCAGAAAACCCTCAAATTGGGTGGCCGTAAATTGCGGGCCATTGTCCGAGACGAGGACATCGGGCAGACCGTGTGTGGCGAACAGTTTGCGGAGCACCTTGATTACTGTGTCTGCAGTAGTGGTGCCCAGTAAAAGTATCTCCAGCCACTTGGAGTAGGCATCCATGACCACTAAGAAGGTTTGGCCATGAAAGGGCCCAGCAAAATCGATGTGAATCCTAGACCAGGGGGCTCTAGGGCGATCCCACTCTTGGATGGGTGCTTTAGGGGGAGCGGGCCGCGATTCCTGACAAGGCTGGCACTTGGCTACCCACTCCTGTATTTCCTGGTCCATGTTGGGCCACCATACAAAACTTCGGGCCAGGGCTTTCATCCGGACAATCCCCGGATGTCCCTCATGCAGCGCTTTTAGAATATAATACCTTAGACTTGGTGGTACAATTACCCAGTATCCCCATAGTAAACAACCCCCTTGCACCGATATCTCGTGTTGACGAATTACAAATGGCTTAAAATCAGTGCCAAACGGGCCCTTTGGCCATCCCCTCCAAACCTAGACCAAAAGTTTTTTGAACGTCGCATCTTTATTTATTTTTTTTATTTTTAATATTTATTATAATTTCATTTTTAAAGAATAACAGGGAAAAAAAACAATACAAAAATACAAATACAAATATTTTTTTTTCTTTTTTTTTCCCCCAGCGTGCTGTACAAATGGAAAGGAAATTTTAGGAGATTAAAATCTTCAATTCTTCCAAAAATTTCTTTGATAAGGTACTGGTGCCGATTCGTCCAATCTCCCAAGTGCGAAGTCCACAAACGGCTGCCAAGTGTTCCAAAAAACGTTCTCTTTATATATACCACTTCTAATTTTAATATCACACGTCAATTTATCATTTAATGCAAATTTCCATGTTTCTTTATACCATTCTTCTAATTTTAAATCAACGTTTAATTTCCAATATCTAGCAATTATAATTCTCCCCATTATAACCAAAATTCTCACCAACTCTCTTTCTCCAGTTGTTAATGTTGTTTCAATTAATATTAATAATAGTATGGTTTCCAGTCTCAATTTTACCCTTTTCTTAATCATTTCAAATATTTCATTTTCTATCCTGGACCAAAAAAATTCAACCCCATTACATTTACACCACATATGAACATACGTCCCAAATTCCACTTTACATCTCCAACACATTTTATCCACTTTATTGTCCATTTGAAAAAGTCTTATTGGGGTCAAATACCACTTCCAAATAACTTTATAATTATGTTCTTTAATCCTTATTGATAATGTCCTCATTATTCTGCTAACCCAGTTCATATTCCAATTTTGATCAGAAATTTCAATACCCAATTCTTTTACCCAATTCTCTTTCATTACCATTTGTGAGTTATTATCAAAATTAATAATTTTAAAAATTTTACTGACTAATCCCTTTGGCCCAATTTCATCTTTTATTATTTGAGATGTCAAATTTTCAAATTCCGTTTCCTTTCTACTCCCATCATTCCTTTCTTTACATTTCCTATCCCATTTATTCATTGGAATTCTTTCGAACCAATTAATGTTTAATTTTCCATAAATTTCCTCTTTCCTCATTTCATTTTCTGTAAATTTCAACCATTCACTAATTGTTTCCACTTTCTCTTTTGGGTGCCCCCAGACCCAAAAGCTCTTCTTGGCCAGTAGCTTGTGGAGCGGTTCAGTAACGGTGGCTTTATTTTTAAAAAAGACGCTATAGAAATTGAGCAAGCCCAGGAAAGCTTGCAATTCAGTCTGGTTCTGTGGAGTTGGGGCTTCCTGAATTGCTCTGACTTTGCTTTGGGTAGGATGTATGCCTTCCCCATTTATTCTGTACCCCAGAAACTCTACTTCATGGACTCCGATCTGGCATTTGCTGCCCTTTACTCGGAGCCCTGCAGCCCTAAATTTTGACAGCACCTCCCTCAGACGGGAACAAAGTTGCTGCTCATCACCGGCAGTAATGAACACATCATCGAAGGATGGCAGTACCCCAGGAATTTTCTGCAACAGCCTTTCCATCACACTCTGGAAAAGTCCCGGGGCAACACTAACGCCAAATTGTAAATGGTGACATTTGAACGCCCCTCTTTGCGTTACAATGGTTTGGGCCTTGGCAGTAGCGCCATCTACAGGCAGCTGCTGATACGCCTGCGCAAGGTCCAATTTTGCAAACAAATTTCTGGGCCGCAGGGAATGCAAAAGGTGCTGAACTATGGGTACTGGGTACACGCTCTGCTGTAGTGCCTTGTTCAATGTGCACTTATAATCAGCACAGATGCGCACAGACCCATCACTTTTGACCGGTGTGACAATAGGGGTCTCCCACTTAGCATGGTCAACTGTCTCAAGTATGCCCTGCCGGATTAGTTTATCTAGTTCCTTGTCTATCCTGGGTTTGAGGGCAAAAGGAACCCTCCGGGGCTTTAATCGAATTGGCGCTACCCTGGGGTCCAAACTAAACGAAATGGGAGTGCCCACATACTTGCCGAGTTCCGGGTTAAACACGTCTTGGAACTCCCGGATCAGGTCATCGGCCCACGAGCTGGCAATGGCATTGGTGCCGGTCACTCCTAGTCCGAGGGACTCGAACCAGTCCAAACCGAGCAGGTTTGGAAGGTCTCCGTCAACAACTGTTAAGGACAGGTCACCCAGGAATTTGTTGAACTGGACCTTGAAGGTTCCACAGCCGATGACAGGGATCCGATTCCCCTGGTAGTCGCTGAGCCACAAATGTTGGCGCTCTAACGGTTTCTTCTGGATCCTTGGTACTGCAGCTTTCAACGCCTGCCAGGAGGTGATCATTACTGATGGCCAGTGGTGGGATTCTACCGGTTCACACCGGTTCGGTAGAACCGGTTGTTAAGTAGTTAAGTAGTTAAGCAGTTCGGAGAACCAGTTGTTAAAAGAAATCTCCTTTTGTTTTTTTCCACTTTACAGGGTTAGTCCTGTAAGGAATTATAACATTCAGTGTTGTTTCCTAGCCTAATCTGCTTACAGAAACTGCCACTCCAGCAGTATGATTGACTTTCTTAAAGGGGAAGGGTTGTTTTAAGCTTTTTACACCGCTGTTGGGAGGAAATACTCCCCTGTTGGAGTTCTTCCAGCTGGGATGCAATGATCAGCACTTTGAAGAAATAATTGAATAACAGAGCAGAAGCTTTTAATGACAAGGAACCAAGATGAGTGACATTCAGCAAGGCTTCTTGGCTAGCTAGAAAGATTGACATTCAAACGTGAGTTTACATACCCTTTCTGACTTTTGGTCTAAAACTGGTTTTTGGTGAAGTTTAATTCTGTGCTTGGTGATGTTTAATCCTGTGTTTAGTGATGAGATAATTTTCCCTATTCAGCTTTGTTTGGAAGGAAAAATGTTAATCTCTGTTCCTGAAAAGAAGCAGCTTCGGAAATCTGACTAGTTCTGTGTCTATTTGTTCTGGTAATTGGTTTAACAAGCAACAGATACTCTGCTCCTTTGCTTCATTCTGGAGAGTTTAAATGACCTCTCTGCTAAAGGGTTTCACTTTATGAGCGAGAGTTGGCTGCTGATAGTTATCATTGCATTTTAACTATTTTAATTCCTCAAGGTGCTCTGGCACCCTCCCTGATTTGTAACTCCAGTTTGCAGGTATTTCTAATCTAATGATTGGTATTTACCTGTCAGAAATCACTTTTTCAGCCCTCTGGGTAGTCCTTTTGTGCATATGGACTACTCAGAGGGCTGAAAAAGTTATTTTTGACCGGTCCTCGCACTTACGACTGTCCTCACATTTTACGTTTTTCGCCCTATCTTGTCACCATGGTGAAGAGAAGCAGTTGTGAAATGAGTGACACGGTTGTTAAGAATGCTGCAACGGGCATAAATGTGAGGATGGTCATAAGTGTGAGGACCAGTCAAAAGTGCGAGGACTGGTCGGAAATGACTTTTTTCAGCCCTCTGAGTAGTCCCTATACACATAGCCACAGCCACCCAGTCACATGATCAGCTAGCCACACCCACCCGGTCACATGACCACCAAGCCACGACCACCCAATTAAGCCACGCCCACAGAACCGGTTGTTAAAAAAATTGAATCCCACCACTGCCGACGACCCAGTGTCAATTTCCATGTCACAGGGTGACCCTTCGATTTGCACAGTGACATGTAATTTCTTCCTGCAGGGGGTGCTCGCTTGCCCTATTCTTGTTTTGTAGTTTGTTTCTGGTGCTCTCACGTTGGCAGTTTCGTGCCTTGGCTTCCATGTTTTCTGCTTAGATAGTCTTGGGGCCTCTGCTTTAGGAACGTCTGAGGCAGCTCGGTGATTGCTAGGCAGGTTCGCTCGGCAAACTATCGCCAAATGCCCCTTTTTATCGCATCGGCAACAGATGACATCCCTGTAACGGCAGGATGCTCTAAAGTGCTGACCCCCGCAGCTGGCACATGGTTGCCTTTTATTTTCTTGCTCTGTGGGTCTCTTCCTTTTCGTGCGATAGACCTCGTCCTCGCTGCTTCTGGATTCCTTGTCCTGATGACAGCTTTTATGTATTGTAGCTTTTGATTTTGTTGCTGCTGGGGCGGTAGCAAGCTTCTGAAGGGACTCGGCCGCTCTGTTTGACGACTCAGTTGCCCTTGCTTCGCCCAACGCGGCCTGAAAAGTCAGATTGGTTTTGGCCGAAAGTCTCCGCTACAGCCAGAGGTATTTTACACTGCAAATTATTTGGTCAATTAAAATATCGTCCAAGTTTCTAAATTCACAGTGGGCAGTGGCTTTTCGTAGTGCAGCGACATATTGGTTGATAGATTCTCTGTCCTGCTGCATTCGATTCCTAAATTCATAATGCCTCACTGTTTTGGATGGTGCAAGAGCGTAGTGGGTCTTTAGTGCATTTTGTAGCATTTGCCACTGTACGGATTGTACCAGAGTTGGTTCAGACAAGGATTCAGCGGTGTCGAATAAATCGTGCCCGCAGTGGCTCAGGAACAGCGCTCTTTTCCGGTTGTCCAACAACCCGAGAAGATCGTTCACTTCCATGAAGCACTCAAACCTCATCATATAAGTGCCCCATTTCTCCTTCGCTGGGTCGAACGGTGCAGGTGGGTGGAATGCAGACATGCTTGCCGCAATTCCGTGTGTTTGAATTTGGCGCACAAGATGGCCGCCGTTCGCTTTTGCCGCCAGACTGGATTGTCTCGTTGTCAGATCTTTTTGGTCTCAGTGCTTCTTCAGGATCCCATCCTCGTTGCCAGTGTTAAGTAGGTAGATTGAAGAGACTGGAGACAGGCTTCAGACAACAGCTCTTTATTCAGCAACTATTTACAATCCAGCAGCAAGCCTCTCTGACAACCAGTCCTTTTATAGGGGGCTGTCAGGGAACTCAGCCAATCATATTCAAGTATTCTTCCCGCTCAAACAGTGGACCAGAGGGAAAACTTAAACTCAATATCTAACAATACAGATAGCTAAAAAGTGAAATACTAAGGTACACAATTAACAGCAAAATGTACAACAATTAAAGAGGATAACTATATGAAATTACTGAGGCAAATTAAACAGGACTTGGAGAAGTGGAAGGACCTACAACTTCCACTGTCAGGAAGAATAGCAACCATAAAAATGAATATCTTGCCAAGAATTCTATACCTATTTCAGACTATACCAATAAAATTGGAGAAAAAACATTTTGAGGAATTAAACAAAACAATATTAAGATTTGTTTGGCGAGGGAAGAAAGCAAGGATAGGTATGAAAATGTTGCAGGAAATCAAGAAAAAAGGGGGATTTGGACTGCCAGATTGGGAATTATATTACCAGGCCTCGGTGCTCATGTGGGTGAAAGAATGGATCAATCTGAGATATATAAGACTATTACTGTTAGAAGGGCATGATCTCCAATTAGGTTGGCACGCCTTCCTTTGGTATGGGAAGAACAAAATACATAGTTATTTCCAGAGACATTATGTTAGAAATGCATTGCTATCTGTTTGGCTTAAAATAAAGGAACAACACTATTTGAAAATTCAAATCTGGCTTTCCACAATGGAGGCGGTGGTACACCCTAATATTGTCAATATGGGAAAAATTGTAAGATACAATGACATTTTGAATGATGAAGGGGAATTAAAAACTAAACAGGAACTCAGTAGGCAAAGAATAGAAATTGCATGTTGGCCAAAAATGCAAATACAATCGCATTATGAGAAAGATGCAAAAATGTACAGCTTTAATAAAGAACCAACAGAATTAGACCAGATATTAATTGGAACAGATGAGAAATTGATAAAGAAACTATATGGTTACTTATTGAGCATCAAATTAGAAAGTGAGCAGGTAAAGGAGACAATGATCACTTGGGCTAAAAACTTCGGACACGCAATAGAATTAGATAAATGGCAGAAACTATGGGATCGGAATGTAAAAATGTCAATGTCAACCACTTATAAGGAAAACCTGTATAAAATGTTTTACAGATGGCACTTTGCACCGGCAAGGTTGGCTAAAATGTATAAAGACAGATCAGCAAAATGTTGGAAATGTAACCAAACACCGGGCTCATACTACCACATGTGGTGGACGTGTCCCAAAACTAAAAAATATTGGTCGAAAATACATACCTGGTTGGAAAAAATGACAAAGCATATTGAACTGAGACCAGAGACATTTTTGTTGGGCATCCTACCGGAAAAATATGATAAAAAGACTACATATTTGACCTTACATGTACTGACTGCAGCTAGGATTGTATTTGCGCAACAATGGAAGAGTGTGTTGTGACCTAGGCTTCCTGAGTCATTAAAACACACGAGTAGTCCCAAAAACCTCTTTTATTGCAACACCTGCAAATTACGTTCATTCACAGCTGAGTCCCAATTAGTTGCAAAAAGTCCTTTGGGATAATCACCAACCTTTATCTCCCTTGACACGCTGCAAAAGACCTACTTGGCAAAGCCACATGGAGTCCAGAATCAAACAGAGATGCCGACTGGGAACAGAATTAACAATGTTGCTTTCCTGCAAAGGGCCCATGTGCCTTTGCTCCTCTTTTAAGCCTTATGGGAGGGGCCAATCATCTCCAGGTCTTACTCCCGAGTCGTCACTTTAGTTTTAACTGTTCTTGCCTTCTGGCAGCTCTGCTCATGCGCGCACTAGGAACAGGAGGAGCCTGTTCCTCTGCCTCTCTGATGTCTGACTCTGGAGGCTCCGGAGTCCATGCATAACTCCCAGATGGCCCTGGTCCCATCTCTGCCTCCAACACAGAGCCCTCGTCCGAGGCTTCCCCAGGCTCCAGGACTGGCCCATGTTCCTCCTCAGGCTCCTCACTGTCCAACTCTGCTGCCAGCTCCACAGGCTGCTGGCGGACCACAACAGAGTGAGGAGATCCCGTCAAATGCAAGGGTAATTCAGAAAATAATGGAATGCGCAGAAATGGACAGATTAACACTTATCATTAAGGACAGAGAAGATACTGAATATTTTCTGACGTGGGAGGTATTTTATGAATGGCTAGAGAATAGAAACAGAAGTTAGGAAGGAGGGGATATAAGAAAAGAAAATGTTACTATGGAGAGAAGTTTATGACGATGTTATGTACTTTCGTAAATTATATTGATAAATAGTTATATTATTAATGTCATTGTAATGAATACAACAACAAATATGCAAACTATGAATTTTTTAAGAATTGCACCCAGTTCATGCAATGTTCAATGGAGATGAAAACTATTATAAATAAAATAAATAAAACATGAAAAAAAATAAAGAGAAAAAAGGTGAAACTATGAGATTATGTGTGGATTTTAGGGGGATGAACTCTGTGTGTGTGCACAACCTATACCCCCTCCCTCTCATGAAGGACATGCTGTCCCACCTGACCAAGGGAAAGGTCTTTACTAAACAAGACCTCAGAGAAGCATATTACCAAGTCAGGGAGGGAGATGAATGGAAAACGGCATTCAACTGCCCCCTAGGGAGCTTCCAATTCAAAGTAATGCCTTTCGGGCTTCAGGGGCCTTCGGCGGTATTCATGCAGTTAATAAACAAGGTGCTGCATGAGCACCTCTGCAAAGGGGTTCTCGTCTACCTGAAGAACATCCACATCTTCACTGAGACCATGGAGGACCACATACCCCTAGTCCGGATGTCGGCAACCTGTGGCTCTAGAACCATATGCGGCTCTTTCACCCCTCTTCTGTGACTCCCTGTGGCCCTGTCGCGGCAGAGGGATGAAAGAGATGTTGCTCTGTCGCCTTAGTGTGGGAGTGAAGCGCCCCTGTACTTGCCTTTGTGCGGCAACAGGATTCTGTCTGATACATTTCCTGTTGCCACCAGCAAAGAAGGCTGGGAGAGAACTGTGGGGGCAGATCTTGCGGGGTGGGGGCCATCCCCTAAGCATGGCCTTCCTCCTCCCTTGTTGGCAGGGCCAAGAGAAAGAAGGGGGCTGCGTGAGGAAGCGCTCCCCTCTCTGGCCGAGCGCCGAGCACAAAAGTCCAGTGGTGTGTGTTTGTGGCTGTCCCGGCAGAAGCGCCCCCATTGGCGAGTCGTACGGTGGAGAGATCTGGCCTGGCTCTCACAGCTGTCCTGCTGTTTGGCACCTCCAACGCGAGCTGCCACCTTTGAAATGTGCCGTGCCTTTGAAGAAGCCAGGCAGCAATGGCGGGGGGGGGGGGGGGGGGTAGCTGAGGCATCAGGGCTGCTTCCCCCCCTCCTCAGCAAGCTGGGCCTGGAGGAGGGCAGAGAGTTGCAGGCTGAGCACTGGAGGGTTGCCCCAACACGTGTTTCCAGTGTGCACTCCTCTGTCCTGAAGTGGGATTGAGTGGGGGGTAGGGAGAAGGGAGCAAGGAGCAGGGGGATGGTAGAGGGGCTTCGGAGGAGCCCGGCTAGCTTTCCTTTTGGTGTGGGATGGGGGGAAAGACCCAATATCCCCTCCATGGCCTGCCTGCTGTTCTGGCAGCGCCTTGCGCAGCACAGTGAAAGCACACTTCACAATGGGGGAGACTGGGTCCCCTCCTCCTCCTGGAGCCCATTCCCTGCCCCACTCACCCCTGGCAACTCTATCTCTAGGGGCAAAGAGCAGGTTGTGCATCCAGCACCAACAAAGCCGGAAGTAGCTGCCCACAGTTTCCTGCTGCAGTCGGGCACCGAGAGACACAGAGAGAGAGAGAGAGAGAGAGAGAGAGAGAGAGAGAGATTTGGGTCGATTCGTCTCTGTCTCCTCCCCTCTCTCTGCCTTTGCCCAGTTTTGCAAGGATTCAGCGGATGCTGCCTTGGTGATGGGGTGGTGTCGTCCCTTACTTTGCCTGACAAGTTTCTTCAGGGGTCCCTGGGGAGGGAGGAAAGGAGGGAGAGAGTGAGAGTGAGAAAGAAAGAAAGAAAGAAAGAAAAAGAGAGAGAGAGAGAAAGAAAAAGACAGAGAACGAGAGAAACATAGAGAGAGGGAGGGAGATAGAGAGGGAGAAAGAGAGATGGGCAAGAGAGGGAGAAAGAGAGAAAAAGAGAGATGGGAGAGAGAGATGACAAAGAAAGAGATGAGAGGGAGGGAGGGAGGGAGGGAGGGAAGGAGAGGAGATAGAGAGGGAGAAAGAGAGAGGGAGGAAGAAAGAGATAAGAGAGAGGGAGAGAGAGAGAGAAAGAGATGGGAGGGAGGGAGAGGGAGAGAGAGAGAGAGAGAGGAAGAAAGAGATAGGGAGAACGAGAGATGGCAGAGAGGAAGAGATGGGGGGGGAGAGAGATACCTGTTTCCCAAAGAAAAGAAAACACCTGGAGCCACAAAACCTGGGTAGGCATGGCTGGGGGGGTGTCATATGACTGGGTGGGAGTGAGTGACATCGAGTTGGTCACGCCCACCCAGATTTTGTGGCTCCCGGTGTTTTGTTTTCTGTGGGAAATGGGTCCAAATGGCTCTTTGAGTGTTAAAGGTTGCAGACCCCTGCCCTAGTCTGCCAGGTACTGAAAAAGCTACTAGCAGCAAACTTGTATGTCAAGCTGTCAAAATGCAAATTTCTTTTTTTTTTAATAAAGTTTTATTTTTATTTTTCATAAACACATTTACATGTACAGTCATTTCCATCATTTTTCATTCATCTTTTCTTTTAACTTTCATTTTTCATTTTTACTTTTTCGGGGCTGCTCTTTTACCCTTTACCTTTACTCCAACCTTTCTTCTTTTCCTCCCCATCTCTTCCTTCCTGTTTCTCCTCCTACTTCCTTTGTTCTTCCTCTCCTTCTCTTTCCTACTTCCCCTTCTCTTCCCCCACTCCTCTCTTCTTCCCCCCTTGTAACCTTCTCCTCTACTCCTCTTTCCCCTCCCTCTTCTTCCTCTCCTTTTCCCTTTCTTTCTTCTCTTCACTTCTCTCCTCTCCCTTCCTCTCTCTCTACTCCTTCCCCTCTCTCCTGTTGTTTCCCTTTTCAGTTCAATCTAAAGTGATATTCGAGCAGCCCCGATTTCCTAATTATCTTTATTCTCATTTCAATTTCTTTTTCAATTATTATTTATTTTTATTTCATCATTTGTGTACATTTTTATAATATCCCACTTTTTTCCCTTTTACCCCCTCCCCTTTCTCCTTTTACTTGACATCATCTGACATCTATTTTTCTAATTGTTTTCTCCCATCTATTCTCTATTTTATCTCTATGTCCTTATTCATGTTTCTTTTCTAACCAATCATATAATTTACCCCATGTCTTGAAATACATCGACTCCTCTTTATCTTTTATTCTCAATGTTAATCTATTCATTTCTGCACATTCTAAAATTTTCTTTATAATTTTTCCTTCCAACGGGATTTTATCTGCTTTCCAGTTTTGTGCAAATACAATTCTAGCCACTGTTATTATATGAATAATCAAATATGTATCTTCTTTACTATAATTCTCTGGTAAAATTCCCAATAAGAATATCTCTGGTTTTAACTCTATATGTTGCTGCAACATTCCCTCTAACCATGTTTGTATTTTCACCCAATATTGTTTTGCTTCTTTACACAACCACCACATATGATAGTATGATCCCGGCAACTGGTGACATTTCCAACACTTAGCGGATTTATCTTTAAACATCTTAGCTAATCTTTCTGGTGGCATATGCCATCTATAAAACATCTTATACAGGTTTTCTTTATAGGCTGTTGTCATTGTTAATTTATAATTTCTTTCCCAAAGTTGTTGCCATTTATCCAATTCTATGGTGTATTCAAAATTCTTTGCCCATGCTATCATTGTTTCTTTTACTTCTTCATCTTCTAGTCTAATACGCAATAAATAATTATATAATTTCTTAATCATTTTCTCATCTGTTCCTGTCAATATTTCATCCAGTTCTGATTTCCCCAAGTTAAAGCCATATTGTCTACAATCTGCTTCATATCTTGATTGTATCTGCAGTCTTGTATACCAATCTATCTCAATCCCTTGACTCTCTAGTTCTTGTTTTTGTTTCAGTTCTCCCCGATCTGTCAAAATGTCTTTATATCTAACAATATTCCCCATGTTCACAATATTTGGGTATGTCACCGCTTCTATTGTAGAAACCTACAGACCCCTGGTTCCATGACAACCAACACATCTTGACAAAAAGGGAGGACCTAGCGTGGAAGGGGGTGAAACTCTACATCCCCGAGTCCCTACGCACCATAATCCTCCAGAGAAGCCACGATGTCAAATCGGCAGGCCACTTTGGATTCCAAAAGACTTTACACTTAGTGAGGAGACAATTCTGGTGGCCTGGCATGAAGAAAGATGTGGACAGTTATGTAAAAAGCTGCATCATCTGTGCCACCATGAAAAAGAGACCAGGATAAAAACCAAGGTGTCTGCAAATGCCTGTAGTTTATATTGTTCCTTTTAAATGTCCACACCTTTAATTTCTTTATTTTGTCTAATGTTTCTATTTAACACTTCCAATGTCAATATAAATAGTAAAGGAGATAATGGACATCCTTGTCTTGTGCCTTTTTTTATATTAAAATTCTCTGTCGTATCTCCATTTACAATCACCTTTGCCGTTTGTTTATGGTATATTGCCTTTATCATGTTAATAAATCTCTCACCAAAGTCCATAGATTTTAGTTGTAACAACATAAATTGCCAATTCACGTTATCAAATACTTTCTGTGCATCTAAGAAGATCAATGCCATTTGTTTTCCAGGATGTGCTTCATAATATTCCAATGTATTTAAAATTATTCTCATATTGTTTTTAATCTGTCTCTTAGGTAAGAAGCCATTTTGGTCTGAATTTATAAATTCATTTAGAAGCCTTTTTAGTCTCTCTACCATTATTGAAGCGTATATTTTATAGTCAGCATTCAGTAAAGATATTGGCCTGTAGATTTTTATCTGTATTAAATCTGACTCTTCTTTCGGAAACAAAGTAATATTTGCTTCCCTCCACGAATTTGGTACCTTCCCATCAAAATACTTCATTATAGATTTTCAACATTGATGGGCCTAGAGCCGTGATGGCGAACCTATGGCATGCGTGCCCAAAGTGGCACGCCAAGTCATGTCGCCTGGCACGCGTGGCCTTGCCTGTTTGTCTTCCAGGTTTCTGGCACACATGCGCACGCAACGATCAGCTGTCCTTCATGCGTGCGGCAGTGCCAACATATTGTTAATTTTCCACATGTGTTTTCTGGTTTGAAACCAGCAAGGAAAACATGGGTTAGTCTGTCTGATGGACAGAAAGCTGCTGTAAAAGGGGAAGGTAATGTGTATGTACCAGAAATAGATGCTACATTGTATAACGTGTTATATGTACCTGCTTTAGAGCATAATTTATTAAGTATATCCATGTTAGACAGGCAGGGGTATGAAATAATATTTGCTGGGGGATTATATACAATTAAGAAGAATGGACAGGTACAGGTGAAACTCGAAAAATTAGAATATCGTGCAAAAGTTCATTTATTTCAATAATGCAACTTAAAAGGTGAAACTAATATATGAGATAGACTCATTACATGCAAAGCGAGATAGTTCAAGCCTTGATTTGTCATAATTTTGATGATTCTGGCTTACAGCTCATGAAAACCCCAAATTCACAATCTCAGAAAATTAGAATATTACATGAAATCAATAAAACAAGGATTGTACATAGAACAATATCGGACCTCTGAAAAGTATAAGCATGCATATGTACTCAGTACTTGGTTTGGGCCCCTTTTGCATCAATTACTGCCTCAATGTGGCGTGGCATGGATGCTATCAGCCTGTGGCACTGCTGAGGTGTTATGGAAGACCAGGATACTTCAATAGCGGCCTTCAGTTCTTCTGCATTGTTCGGTCTCATGTGTCTCATCTTTCTCTTGGCAATGCCCCATAGATTCTCTGTGGGGTTCAGGTCAGGCGAGTTTGCTGGCCAATCAAGCACAGTAATCCCATGGTCATTGAACCAGGTTTTGGTACTTTTGGCAGTGTGGGCAGGTGCCAAGTCCTGCTGGAAAATGAAGTCAGCATCCCCATAAAGCTCGTCTGCGGAAGGAAGCATGAAGTGCTCCAAAATCTCCTGGTAGACGGCTGCGTTGACCCTGGACTTAATGAAGCACAGTGGACCAACACCAGCAGATGACATGGCTCCCCAAATCAACACAGACTGTGGAAACTTCACACTGGACTTCAAGCATCTTGCAGTGTGTGCCTCTCCATTCTTCCTCCAGACTCTGGGTCCTTGGTTTCCAAATGAGATGCAAAAGTTGCTCTCATCAGAAAAGAGGACTTTGGACCACTGAGCAACAGACCAGTTCTTTTTGTCTTTAGCCCAGGTAAAACGCTTCTGACGTTGTTTATTGTTCAGGAGCGGCTTGACAAGAGGAATACGACATTTGAAGCCCATGTCCAGGATCCGTCTGTGTGTGGTGGCTCTTGATGCACTGACTCCAGCCTCAGTCCACTCCTTGTGAAAGTCCCCAACACTTTTGATTGGACTTTTCCTGACAATCCTCTCCAGGCTGCAGTCATCCCTGCTGCTTGTGCACCTTTTTCTTCCACACTTTTCCCTTCCACATAACTTTCTATTAATGTGCTTTGATACAGCACTTTGGGAACATCCAACTTCTTTTGCAATTACCTTTTGAAGCTTTCCCTCCTTATGGAGGGTGTCAATGATGGTTTTCTGCACAACTGTCAGGTCAGCAGTCTTTCCCATGATTGTGATTCCTACTGAACCAGACTGAGAGACCATTGAAAGGCTCAGGAACCCTTTGCAGGTGTTATGGCTTAATTAGCTGATTAGAGTGGGACACTTTGAGCCTAGAATATTGAACCTTTTCACAATATTCTAATTTTCTGAGATTGTGAATTTGGGGTTTTCATGAGCTGTAAGCCATAATCATCAAAATTATGACAAATCAAGGCTTGAACTATCTCGCTTTGCATGTAATGAGTCTATCTCATATATTAGTTTCACCTTTTAAGTTGCATTACTGAAATAAATGAACTTTTGCACGATATTCTAATTTTTCGAGTTTCACCTGTATGTGCACAAAGTGTTAAAAAGGATGGTCTGTAGGTTCTGGGAATGCAAGAACATAATTGTGCACATGTACTTAAAAATGTTTCTACACATGACGCCTGTTACATAGAAGATTAGGGCATGCAAGTTTTAATGTGTTGAGGAAAATGCCGGACATAGCTGAGGGGCTGAAATTAAAGAAATGTAATGCATATTTGGATTGTTCTGTATGTAAATAATCAAAAGCTAAAATGTATCCTGTAAGTAAGAAAAGTGCTAGAACTACAAACAGGGTATTACAATTAGTTCATGCTGATCTGATTGGTCCTATGACACCCTCTTTAGGAGGTGTGAGATATGCATTAG
The DNA here is from genome assembly GCA_012654045.1 of Ptyas mucosa. Lineage (NCBI taxonomy): Eukaryota > Metazoa > Chordata > Lepidosauria > Squamata > Colubridae > Ptyas > Ptyas mucosa. The sequence goes on along the minus strand of WNWU01013828.1, from coordinate 22,748 downwards.
ACATAGTTGACGATTACAGTAGATATGGATATTGTTATTTACTGAAAAATAAGACTGAAGTATTGCAACAGTTCAGGAAATGGGTAACATTTGTAGAATGACAGCATGGATGTAATGTATGTCAGATTCAAACAGATAGGGGGACAGAGTTTATGTCTGAGAAGTTTCAAAGGTGGTTAAGCAGCCTAGGCATAAGGCATAGAAAAACAAACCCATATTCACCTTTGGGAAAAAGTGTGGTTGAGAGACGAAACGGTGTGCTACAGACAATGAAAGATGCTTTGGTTGCTGATGCAGGCATGAGTAAGACATTCTGGGGAGAAGCCATATTAACAGCAAATTATATAGTTAATAGGTTATGGAGCGAGGCAATACAGGAAACACCATATTTCCTGATGCATGGTAGTTAACCGTCCTTAGGTCATGTAAGAACATTTGGTAGTTATGCCTGGGTGCATATTCCAAAAGCTACTAGGAGAAAAGGTCAGACAAAGGCCAGAAAGCTTCTATTTGTTGGGTATGAGCCAGGAACAAAGGGGTACAGATTTACAGATGGTACTAAACAAGTTGTAATCTCAAGGTCTGCTAGTTTTGCAGAGCAGAACTGGAACAAGATACACGCTAATCATAAGAAGTTCATGCCAATACAGAGTTCAAAGTTGTCGGAAGCTGAGACCGAGTCAGATAAAGATGTAGATGAGGATAAATGTATGATAAAAAGGGAAAGTACAGATGGCATAGATATAGAAGAGGAGAGGAGAGGCCTGAAACAGGAACACAGGAACACGTAATTCCAAGGAAATCAGAGCGGAGGAACAAAGGTGTACCTCCTGAACGGTTCACTGCAAGTGAGGTGAGAGCATACAGTGTTAGATATGAACCTCAAAGCTACCATGAAATATTGTTATTGCCCAAAGTAGAACAAAAGAAATGGAAGGATGATATGGATGAGGAAATGAAATCTATGGATGTGCATCGGGTGTTTACTCCCATAAGACTGCCAGAAGGGAAAAAAGCAGTAGGGTACACATGGGTTTACAAGAAAAAAGTGTTACACAATAACAAACTACAATATAAAGCGAGATTAGTTGCACAGGGACTCACACAAAGAAAGAACATTCATTATGATGAAGTTTTTGCACCTACTGTGAAAAGTGAGACAATAAGGCTTGCAATAGCATTAGCAGCTTCATATAAATATTCTATATATCATTATGATATTTCTACAGCTTATTTGAACACTGACTTAGAAGAGGAGATATATATGGCTCAGGATCCAGGTTATGAGAGTGCAAAACCTGGTTATGTATATAGATTGAATAAGGCCATATACGGGTTGAAACAATCAGCCAGGAATTAAGAACCTAGGATTTAGGAGTAGCAAAGCGGATCCATGTTTATACATGACAAAATATGAAGGAGAAACGTGTTTGCTGTTAGCATACATAGACGATATATGTTTTATTTGTAAACAGTGTGCACAGACGCTAAACAATTTGCTAAACAATTGGAAAACGAATTCAGACTAAAAAGCCTAGGGGAAGTTAAGATCTATCTAGGTGTAGAGGTAAGCAAAATGCAACAAGGAGGATATGTAATAAGGTTAGGGTTAGGGTTAGGGTTAGGGTTAGGGTTATCACAGAATGTGATAAGGAAATATACCAATCTGCTCAGGGGTGAAATGCTCCCGGTTCGGACCGGATCGCCCGATCCAGTAGCGATGGCGGCGGGTGGTTCGGAGAACCGGTAGCAAAAATCCCTGCACCCCCCCCCACGCTCAGCTGAGTCGCACGATCATCAGAGGCTTTTTTTTGTTTTTTACTTTTAAAAGCATTTTTTCTACAACCTCTTCTGACGAAAAAATGCTTTTAAAAGTAAAAAAAAGCCTCTGATGATCGCGTGGCTCAGCTGGGATCGTCAGAGGCATTTCAAAGCATTTTTTTCTCCAACCTCTTGGCCAAAGAGGTGGTAAAAAAAATGCTTTGAAAAGTCTCTGACAATCCCAGCTGAGTTGCCTGATCGTCAGAGAGGCTTTTCAAAGCATTTTTAAAAATGCTTCTCTGACGATCCCAGCTGAGTTGCCTGATTGGCAGAGAGGCTTTTCAAAGCATTTTTTAAAAAAGCCTCTCTGACGATCCCAGCTGAGTTGCCCGATGGCAGAGAGGCATTTTTTTAAAAAACCTCTCTGACAATCCCAGCTGAGTTGCCTGATCGCCAGAGGCTTTTCAAAGCATTAGAAAAAATGCTTTGAAAATATTTTTTTAAAAAAAAGTTGGCCACGCCCACCCAGTCACATTACCCCCACCCCCCACCAAGCCACGCCCACAGAACCAGTAGTAACACATTTTACATTTCACCCCTGAATCTGCTATAGGCAGTTTATTATATCTATCACAGTGGTCAAGGCCTGATATCACCAATGCAGTTAGTATATTAAGCAGGTACACAGCGGCACCAAAGCAATACCACTGGCTGGCAGTAAAGAGAATGTTATGGTATCTGAAAGGAACAATAGATTTAGGATTATGCATACAGCCATCCGATGATCTCAGTTTAAAATTGCTATGTGGATAGTGACTGGGCAAATAATGTGCAAGATAGGGTTTGTAGTGTTGTTTGCTGACACCGTAATTGGATGGAAATCCAGAAAACAACCATCTGTGGCACTTTCAACCGCTGAGGCAGAATTCATAGCCTTATCTGAGGTTTGTTCAGAAATAATATGGTATGTGTAATTACTGAAAGATATGAATGTAAATGTAAAAGATGCTGTCCCAGTATTTGAGGACAATGCTGCATGTATAACAATGGCGACAGGAGATCGCATTAGGAATAGAAGTAAACATGTAGACATTAAATACTGTAACGTTAGAGAAGCTGTAAAGGAGAAACTGATCAAATTACAGCATTGTTCCAGTGAATGCAATTTAGCTGATATGTTAACTAAACCTGTATCTGTAGAAAAATATAAGAAATGTGTTAAAGAGTTTGGATTATCAGCTGTACAGCTTTAAATGGGAGGAGTGTCAGGGTATGTAGATTTAATAGCTGTAAGCTGATGGAAGGTTGTAAGCGGAGGCAACTGAAAGCTGATGCAATGGGAATGAGGCAGCAGGGATACTGCCACTTTAAGAAGCTGGGTAAGAAGCTGCCTATATAAGGGAAGTCATTAGAGGGCGTTTCCTTCTCCTCATGTTCTCTCTCGTTGTGTATCTCATTGCTTTCTCTGTGTCAGTAGCTGTATGATAAGGTATTTACCACGTATAAGTCTATATATATTTAGCTGTAGATAAAACCACTGTTAATTATCTAAAGGCTCTGTGTGCTGTGTGCTGTGTTTTGCTCCTGGGTTTATCTCATAATACTAGTCACGCGGCCTAAACTCTGACATAAGATATGGATGCCATTTTCTATTTGAACTTCAAGAAGCCTCTCATTTTATTTCTGCACTAGCACTGATACAAATAAACCTCAGCTTTGTTTCTAATATTTCACCCAGATGTTTAACATATTCTTTAAACTGATATTTTAACCATACTGACAAGGAATTAATCTTTAAACTCAATCAATCTGAATCCAGATTAAGGCACAGGAATTTAATCCATGTTCTCTGATTTTATAGAACCACAAGAGTATAGTTTGTTCCAAGAAACAAATCACATTCAAACAGTTTAGATAATTTATTTGATTGGTATACCAAAATATAAGTAGAAAGAATGACATAACACAAGAAATAAGATTATGAGGTCAGAGCAATTTACCAAAACTTAGGCGACCAGCAAAGGAAGGAAGGAGAGGCTGAAAGGTAGGCTTCGTGGGGAAGGCAGGGAGGATAGGAGTCTGCAGAGAAAAGGACAGGCAGGCAGTTTAGGGCTCAGGCAGCAGAAACGTGGAGCCACGCACGGGGTGCAGGGGGGAGGCAAGGCTCGTACGAGCTGCAGAAAAGAGAGAGAAATGGGGGAAATGCACACACAGAGTGTGTCAGGGTAAATGCCTAACCTCACTGTGATCACCAACCCAGGGTTGTGTAAGGGTTAACCCACCTACCACATATCCCATCATTCCCCTGGTCACTCCTTACCTTCCGGCTCCTCCCCCTATGTATAAAAGGCTCTCTCCACGTGGAGACCAGCAGTTCCAGATGTGTACCTGCAAGGAAAGGTCAAGAGGTCAGTAGCTGCTATGCTGAAAGGGCCTAAATCTAACGCAGGCCTAAAATAAAAGGATATTTGAATAAATTACTTTGTACCTTGAGTTATTGGGTTAGATCCATCCTTTCACAAAATGGTAACAGAGGATGGTTACCCATAACTCCGAATAATGACTGAACCAGCTGTTTACTCTGCAAAGAAGAACAGGGTAAACACGAGATCAGTCACAAGGCAGATGGCTGCACAACTCACCCCCAAAGGAGCTGCAGCGAGAACCACGACAACCAAAAGTGAGTGCCCCTGAGACATGGACTCACTGGACAGAAACAAGGGGCAAAGCGAGGAAGCAAGGGGTCGCGAACAAAAGAGGCCGCAAAAGGAGAACCGTCTCAGAGAATCTATACTGAGACTAATGGAGGCGCCCACAAGCGAAGAAGACCTAATCGCGAAACTCCAAGGTCTCCTCGGGAACCATGGAGCAGCGATCGAGACCCCAGAAACGATCCAGGAGGACACCGCGCCGGTAAGAGACAGGCTGGCTCAGTCGGACGACCTAGAGCCAGCCGAATCTAATTTCGCGCCTTCCTCCCATCCTCCTATCCTGTACATAGGCAAACACAAAGACAAATGTGACAAATTTGCCACTGAATTAGGAAGCCACTTCTCCCTAAAATCACTAGGTAAAATTGACAAATACCTAGGAGTCCACGTAACTAAGACTGATAAAGGATTCAGACTTTCACAAAAAGAAAAAATCGCTGAGCTATTATCCAAATGCAACATGTCAGAGGTGAAGCCCAACGACACACCCATGCAGCCAGACTTTCTGAAAGGCATGTATGGTGAATCCGAACCCTTCAACGACAACAAGTTGTATAGGTCTACCATTGGGTCATTATTGTATATTGCCAATTGGACTAGACCTGACATCGCTCTGGCAGTCAATTTACTATCCAGACACGTGAGCAAGCCTACTTCCTTTCACTGGGACGCCATCAAGAGGCTACTCAGATACCTCAAATACAGCATCAACGCACAGCTTTGCCTTCTTTTTTTTTTTTTAATTTGATTTATATGCCGCCCTTCTCCGGAGACTCAGGGCGGCTTACAATGTGTTAAGCAATAGCCTTCATACTTTTTGTATATTTATACAAAGTCAGCTTATTGCCCCCACAAACTGGGTCCTCAATTTACCTACCTTAGAAAGGATGGAAGGCTGAGTCAACCTTGAGCCTTGGTGAGATTCGAACCTGCAATAATTGCAGGCAGCTGGTGTTAATAACAGGGTGCATTAGACCACTGTACTATCCAAGGCTCTTGAACCAGAGACATCAACCAAACCGAGACTGACCTGTTATGCTGACGCTGACTGGGCGGGGGACATCCAAAGCAGAAAAAGCACCTCAGGTTATGTGTTATTTCTCAATGGCAGCCCCATCCATTGGTACACAGGGAAGCAGAAACTGGTAGCCACTTCCACCACAGAGGCAGAATTCGTCTGTCTATCCAAAGCGACTAATAACCTGATATGGTTTGACGATTTACTTAATGACATTTGGGGTGAACCATCATACCCAATAATTATCCACGAAGACAACAAGGCTGCCATAGAAATATCAAAAGCTGATGCTGTAGGGCAACGATCGAGGCACATTGATATTAAATGCAAACAAGTCAGGCAATTCTCAGAGATAGGTTTCATTAAAGCTGTGCATTGTGACACCGAGGAACAGGTTGCTGATATACCAACTAAACCCCTACCACACAAGCAACACTCATATCTCATGTCTAAAATATGTGTTCATATGTAAATCATGTACATAGTGTATATCTGTATTCGGTTAGACATTTAGAGGGGGTTCTGTCAGGGTAAATGCCTAACCTCACTGTGATCACCAACCCAGGGTTGTGTAAGGGTTAATCCACCTACCACATATCCCATCATTCCCCTGGTCACTCCTTACCTTCCGGCTCCTCCCCCTATGTATAAAAGGCTCTCTCCACATGGAGACCAGCAGTTCCAGATGTGTACCTGCAAGGAAAGGTCAAGAGGTCAGTAGCTGCTATGCTGAAAGGGCCTAAATCTAACGCAGGCCTAAAATAAAAGGATATTTGAATAAATTATTTTGTACCTTGAGTTATTGGGTTAGATCCATCCTTTCACAGAGTGGAAGGAAGGAGCCCACGGGAGGCTGAAAGGAGACAGAGAAGTGGGGGAAACACACACTCATCTCTGTTTCCCTCTATGACCGGCCTTGGAAAAGCCTGCCCTCACAATCGGACTCCCTTTATTCCAGCGCTCATTCAGGGAATGCCAGGAGCGGCAGCATAATTGCATGCTTTTCACTCCAAGCAGCCCGGACTGGAAAACACGTGGCTGGGGTGGAGCAGTCCTCCTTAACAAGTTCCAAACCGTTGGTGCTGCTCCAAGCCCAGCTCTGGCTGCAGGCATGCAATTGTGAGGGCAGGCTTTTCCCAGGCCGGTTGTAGAGGGAAACAGATGAGTGTGCCTTGCCTCCCCACGGCTCTAACTCTTTAAAATTTTGGGGAGTTAGGGAAAAGGGAAAAGCCTGCCCTGGGAAAAGCCTGCCCTCACAATCGCATGCCTGCAGCCAAGAGCCGGGCTTGGAGCAGCACCAACGGTTCGGAGCTTGTTTTTTTTTTTTTTTAATTAAAAAGTTTTATAAAAAGTACAAACATTTTCTCCCCCCCTTCCCACTCATTCCCCCACCCCCCTCCCAACCCCCATCCCTCCCCCTATCAACCCCCCTCCCTCCCCCCCTTGGCTTCCCGGGATTAGCTCAGGGTACAAGATGTACAAACATAATACTATAATTAACTAACCATATAATATATCATTAATGACCTTGTTCTTTAACTTCTGATAATAATAAAAAAAAACACCAAATCCTACTTAATATGACTATCTCTACTGCATATGTCATTCATAAGCTAACTGAAAATTCTTATTCCGATATTTATTTTGAATATAGTCTATCCATTTTCTCCATTCCTTTATATATCTTTCATTCGAATAGTCTTTAAGATATGCGGAGATTTTTGCCATTTCTGCCAAATGCACAACCTTTATTGTCCATTCTTGAATCGTAGGTATTTCTTGTTTCTTCCAATACTGTGCCACCTGTGTCTTGCCGCTGTTATTAAATTTAAAATCAATTTTATTTCTAGTCCAGTACAATCTGTTATAATACCTAACAAAAAAAACTGTGGCATAAATTTAATCTTTTTCTTTAATATATTTTGAATTATCCACCAAATTCTTATCCAGAACGCCTTAATACTTTTACATGTCCACCATATATGAAAATACGTGGCGTCCTGACATCCACATCTCCAACATCTGGGCTGAATATTTGGATACATACAAGCTAATTTCTTTGGGTCTAAATGCCATCTATAAAACATTTTATAAAAGTTTTCTCTTAAATTTTGAGCCTGTGTAAATTTTACATTTCTCACCCATATATTTTCCCATGTATCTAACGTTATTATTTCCCCTACATTTTGTGCCCATTTTATCATACAATCCTTAACTAATTCTGTCTCCGAATCTATTTCCAATAATGCATTGTATAACCTTTTTATGTGCATTTGGCCCTGGTCTCTTATTTGCTTAATCAAGTTCTCTTCATATTGTAAAATACCCTTTTTTTGGTCTTCCTTCCATCTGGCCTGTAGCTGGCCATATTGAAACCAAGTTTTAATTATTCCTTGATCTTTTAGTTGTTGAATAGTTTTTAACTGAAACCCCTGCCCTTCCTTCTCCAAAAGTTGCTCATATGAAATCCCATCTTGCTTTTGCTCTATGTTTATATTTTCAATCGCATGTCTGGGTATTGCCCAAATCGGAATTCTATCATTTAGTTTATAACTATACTTTTTCCATACTCGTAACAAGGAACTTCTCAATATATGACTTTTAAAGATATTATCTACCTTTTTATCATACAGTAAATATGCATGCCAGCCATAAACCAGGCCATACCCTTCAACATTTAATATCCTGTCTTCTGTTAAGTTAATCCAGTCACTAACTAGTGATAAAACAGCTGCCTCATAATAAAGCCCTAAATTGGGCACTTTAAGTCCACCTCTTTCTCGAGAATCCTGCATTATTTTCTGTTTAACTCGAGGTTTTTTCCCTGCCCAAACAAACGTTGTTATACCTTTTTGCCATTCTTTCAGTATTTTATCAGTTTTAAGTATTGGTATTGTTTGAAAAAGGAACAAAAACCTTGGTAAAAGATTCATTTTTATGGCAGCTATCCTTCCTAACAGTGACAATTGTAACTTACGCCAATTCTGAATCTCTAATTGCATCTTTTGCCACAATAATTCATAATTATAGTGATATAGTTTCGAATTGGTTGTCAGGATATTTACTCCTAAATACTTGACCTTTTTAACTACTTCAAATCCTGTTTGCTTCTCCATCTCTTGTTTTTGTTTAACAGTCATATTTTTAGCTATTGTCTTTGTTTTGGCTGCATTTATTTTAAAGCCAGATATTAATCCATACTCTTTAATTATATCCATTAATATTCTAACAGATTGTAATGGTTGAGTTAAGGTAACAACCAGGTCATCTGCAAAAGCACGCAGTTTATATTCATATTGCCTAATCTGTATTCCTTTTATTTCTTCTGAATCTCTTATATTATTCAACAAAATTTCCAATGATAAAATAAATAATAATGGAGACAAGGGGCATCCTTGCCGTGTACCTTTTTCTATTAAAAAATTATCAGTTAAGCCTCCATTAACTATTATTTGTGCTGTTTGTTTCTGATATATAGCCTTTATTGATTGTATAAAAGTATCACCAAACTGCATTCTTTCAATTAAATTTAGTAAAAACTTCCAATTAAGACGATCAAATGCTTTTTCGGCATCTAAAAAAATTATACCTGCAGGGACCTGGTTGTTCCTTTCTAAATATTCCAATACATTAACAATATGTCTTACATTGTTTTTCATTTGTCTGCCTGCTATAAAACCCGTTTGATCATAATGTATTATTTGTTGCAATACTTTCATTAATCTATTTGCCAACACCTTAGTAAATATCTTATAATCCGTATTTAACAATGAGATAGGCCTATAATTTTTTGGATCTGTATGGTCCTGACCTTCCTTTGGTATTAAAGATATAAAGGCTGCTTTCCAGGAGGGAGGAACCTTACCTCCCTGTTGTATAGTATTAAATAATTCTTTCATTGGTTCAGCCATCTCTTCATGTAAGTTTTTATAATAGACCACCGTCAGGCCATCAGTTCCTGGGGCCTTGCCCATCTTTAAATCTTTAACTGCAGACATAATTTCCTCCAAAGTAATTAATTGAGTTAACATATCCCTTTGTTCTTGTGAAACTGGCTGAATATTTTGTTTCTTAAGAAATCCATCTATATCCATATCCTGAATCTTATCTGCCTTATATAATTCTGAATAATATTCTGTAAACGACTTCTTAATTAATTCTTGCTGAAAGACCTCCTTTCCTTTATATTTAATTTTTTCAATTGTTCTTTGACTTTGTTTCTTTCTAAGCATATAAGCCATCCATCTTCCAGGCTTGTTGGCATTACAAAATGTATTATATTTAGCATACTGTTAAGGATATTGATGTTGTTTTACCAACCAGCAGAGTAACTGCACAAGGAAATGTTGAGAGCAATGAATAAGAAAACTGGTTTAGCAAAAGTGTACTTTATCATAGGAAAAAGCAGTAGCGTAGTCATAAACAAATCCCAAGTCTTCACCAATAAATCAGTCCAGTAAATCAGTCCAAACAACTCACTCTGGTTAACAAACCACGATGATAGCAGATCCATCAACAGATAGCAACTCCTTCACAATAGCAGTTCATAGCAGTTCAGTCACAATAGCAGTTCATAGCAGCAGCAGCAGTTCCTAACAGACCAGGTTACAATACTTTGTTTAAATATACTTCCAACTAGTCATTATCCCATTACAGCATGACTCAGCAAGAAGGTAACATTTACAGCTTAAAGTTACAGTATATATATATTGCCTGGACAACTGGTTCTAACATTATATATACCATATAGAATCCTAACACATACTGTAAATTAGTTGCTGTTTGATCTGCAATCAACATTTTAAATTGTTCTTTCAGCAAGTTAATAACCTCTTTAACTTTATTATCCCTTGGGTTTTTTATCAAAAGTTGTTCATTTTCCTTAATTTGCTCTTCCAACACCCTTCTTTTTTCCCCTTGCTTTTTTCTAAATTTATTATTTATATAAATCAAGACACCCCGCATATAAGCCTTACTAGCATCCCATACCATTTCCATTGAGGTACCCTTTTGCATATTCATAATAAAATATTCTTTCAAATACTTCTTACATTCCTTGATATTTTCCCCATATGTAAATAGGTTTTCATTTACTCTCCAGGACCTCTTTGGTCCCTTACAATAATCCATTTCTACCCATACAGGGCTATGGTCTGTCAACGTTCTTGGAAAAATCTTTGTTGTCTTCACCCTAGGGAAAAGATCATTAGATATTAATATAAAATCTATCCTTGAGAAGGATTGATGTCTATCTGAGAAGAAGGTAAAATCTTTATCTGTTGGATTTCTGTCCCGCCAAATATCTTTCAACTCCCATTCCTCCATCAAATCAAAAAAAGATCTTGGCAGTTTAGCTCTTGAGGCAACACTTTGATTCGACCCTAACTTGTCTTTTCTGACATCAATTACTCCATTCCAGTCCCCAAGCAGAATACATGTTTTATATTTCCAATTGGTCATTTTAGCATGTAAAAAACTGTAAAAAATCTCCTGTTGTTGATTGGGTGCGTAAACCCCCAGTATCAAAGTTTTCTGACCTTCAATCAAGACTTCAATTGCCAGATATCTACCCTGCTCGTCTGATTCAATTAATTTAGAAATTAAATCTTTCTTCAGGTAGATAACTATACCATTTTTTTTCTCTGATGATGCTGCAACCTAATGCGCGCCCAATTTTGAATTTATTAAGTATTTTTGGTCCTGTATTCTAATATGAGTTTCCTGCAAACATATAATGTCATTCTTAAATTGTTTAAGATAGGTAAATATCTTCCTTCTTTTCTGCGGAGAATTCAAACCATTAACATTCCAAGTCAGGAATCTAGTTCCCATGCTTGAACTTCTGAAGCCTCAGGAGCATTTGTTGGTTTTCCAACTCTAACCGACTTTTCGGTCTGGCTCCCCCCACCGCTTTTGTTTTGGCAATTTCAGAACTTGGTAGTTGCAGTTGTTGAATTTTTAACTCCTCCTTACATTTTGCTGTAGCCGCTCTAGTCATTCTTTGTTCTCTGGGTTCTACATCCGCCAAAACTTTAAGGATATCTTCTTGGCTTGTTGAAATTGTGATTCCCCCCTGTGCGGTGGATAACAATTCTTCTTGTGGTAACTTCTCAGCTGTTTCTTTAACTTTAATTTCAGGAGATTTTGGCCTTCCAGCCTTTAAAACGTTTATGTAGAAATCCCTTGCTTTATCAATCGTATTCAACCTATATCTTTCTCCAGAAAGATTCACCACCAAGCCGGCTGGAACATCCCATCTGTATTGTAGCTGACGATTCTTTAACTCCTCCACCAAAAAAAGAATAATCTCTTCTTGCTCTTAACATCTTTGGGGGAATTTCTTTCATTGTCATCACCTCTTGTCCGTCCACTTCTAGCTTTTTTTTGTAAGTTGCTTGCAGCACTTCATTGCGCACATATCTTGTAGTGAAATATATTACTATATCTCTTGGTAACTTTCTCTGTCTTGCCACCCAGGAATTAACTCTAAAAATTTTATCCATTTGCCACATCACTTCGCCTTTTGGCATTCCCAGCACCTGTGCTACTGCTTCTCCCAGCTTCTCCTTCAATTTTTCTTTTTTATCTTCTTTCACCCCTCTAATTCTCACTGCAAACTCCATTTCTCTATATTGCATAAGTAACAAATCCATCTCAGATCTCTCAATTTTTTGCTGAGCCATATCCAACTTGTTGCTCAAAACTTCAGTAGTTTCTTTAACTTCTTCTATTTTAGAGTCCAAATTTTCAGCTTGAGCAGCAAGCCCTTGAAATGCATAAAGTATATCTTCTCTAATGTCCACATTACGTGCTGCCAATTCCTCTGTAACTGTTTGGATTTTAGTATCAATCACAGCAGTGAGATCTTCTGCAACATTTTGAATTCTGGCTGTAAGTTTATTTTCTGTAGCACTCAATGCTCCTTGAATAACCTGTTGTATCATTTCAATTGTTAAAGTCTGAGTCTCTTGTACTTTAGGAGCATGAGCGGGAGAGCTGCCAGCACTAGATGTGCCTTTTGCTGGAACTGTTTTTACTGGGGGAGGTTTTGTAGCCATTTTGAAGAGAGTTTATCTTTCCCCTCCTCCTTCTTTTATTTACTTTTTTTCCTTCTTCCTGTATTCTTAAAGTTTCTTTTAATTAAAAAACAGCCAAATAGTCCAAATTTCTTAAAAGCCAACAAAAATTCTTTAAGAAAAAAGAAAAAGAAAATCCTCCTTCTGGCAAATCATTAACAGAAGAAAAGTTTCTTTGAGGCTGTGGCAGTAATCAGTTCACTTTCACTTTCCCAGCCACTCAAGCCTCAATCACCATTTTTCCCCCCCTTTTTACTTTGTAGCTTCCGAAGGAGGCAATCCACAAAAATAAAGAAGTTAAGCAGAATACTTGCAATTAAAGTCCTCCTGGCTGATCCCGTCTGCTTCCTGTTATTAAATTCAGTTTAGAAAAAAAAAGAATCCAGCAGATGCGGTCGCGGCTTGTAAATCTGCCAAAGCAGAGACGTTCCCGGTCTGGAGCTCTTGGCTGGCTTCTGGGGAACTCAGCCTTTCACCCCCACAGAAATCCTTCTGGGGGGCTTTGGCGAGCTCTACCCCCACCAGCCGGCTCTTCGCTTCCCCCTTTTGCCCAGGGGGAAGTTTTCAAACCTCCCGGCAGTGTTGGATTGCTGCACGGGGGTTTTTACAGTACCGCGGAGCGGGCGCGCTAATTAAGGCGCCATCCAGGCTCACGGAGCCGCCGGAAGTCCGGTTCGGAGCTTGTTAAGGACTGCTCCACCCCAGCGAGATGAGGAGTGACGGGGTGGGGCGGGTGGGGAGGGGCGTGGCCAGTCAGAATTTTTACTGAGTTTACTTAATTTAGTTCACCCAAACCGGATAGGACCGGCTGAATCCCACCACTGGTTTTATTGCTCTTTTGTCTCTTAATCGCTTCTGATAATTCCATCATTGTTATTCGTTCATTTAACATGACTTTCACTGTTTTTGGTACTTTAGGTAGTCCTGCTTTTTCCAAATATTGTTTAATTTTCTCTTCTGAAACTTTCTTTTGCTCATACAACTTTTTATAATAGTCTTGAATTATTTTTTTTAAATCCTCATTTTGGTGGTATAAAATTCCTTTCTCATCTACCAGTCTATGTATCAATTTCTTCTCTTTCTCTGTTTTCAATTTATATGCCAACCATCTTCCTGGCTTATTTGTGTTTTCAAAAAAGTTCTGTTGAGCATTTTTGATATTTTGTGCCAATTCTTCTTTATCTAGTAAGTTTATTTTATGTTTTATTAGTTCCATTTGATTTTTTAAGATCTTCTTGTTTGGTTCTTTCTGTAGTTCTAATTCCAGTCTCTTGTGTTCTTCTGCTAACATCTTTTGATTTTGTTTCTTTTTCTTGTTTTTCCCCCCCGGTGTATGTTATAGCTAGTCCCCGAATGTATGCCTTAGCAGTATCCCATACATTTTGTAATGAAGTTTCTTCTTCTCTGTTCTCTTTGAAAAAAAAGTCCATATCTTTTTCCATACTTTGTATAAATTCCTTGTCTTTTAGTATTGATTGATTCAATGTCCATCTCCATTTTCTCTTTTGTCCTTTCCACCTAACTCCAATTGGATTATGATCTGCCAAAGTGCTTGCTTCTATTTCTATTTCTTGCATATTTGACTTTAACTCCGGTGACACATCCATATCATATCTATTCTTGACCAGGACATATGTCTATTTGAATAAAATGAATATTGATTTCTTTTAGGATTTATTTCTCTCCATACATCTTGGATACCTATCTCTTCCGCCATTTTAAGAAACATTTTTGGAAGTGTTTTTCTAGCTTTTTTACTTACTTTACTACTTTTATAATCCAATTCTGTGTCTACAATTGCACTGAAATCTCCTACCACACAAATATTTTCATATTCCAATTCCATAATTTTCTTATGCAATTTTTCATAAAAATGTTCTTGTTTATTATTTGGTGCATATATTGCTACCAAAAGTATTTGTTTGTAGTTCATTGTTACCTCCAGTGGTGGGATTCAACCGGTGTAACAACCGGTTTGCTGAGCACATGCGCGTCAAGCATGTGCTCCGCTCGCATGCAGTGCATTTGAAAACAGCTCTTCTACTGCAGTCCCAGTGAGTAAAACAGCTGAGGCGCGGCAATCCACTCTGCCACGCCAATCAGCTGGGCTTCAAACAAAGGAAATATAGGTCAGTATACCGCAGGGGCAGGCGGGTAGGCCCAGCTGATCGTCGGAGCTACCGGTTCACCCGAACCTGTCCGAATCAGCTGAATCCCACCCCTGGTTACCTCCACCATCAATATTCTCCCCTCTTCAACTGCAAAAAATTGTCTTCCTTTTATTGTTTCTTTAATATATAAGGCCACACCTCTTTTCTTTTGTTGTGCTAATGAGGAGTATAGTTTCCCAATTTTAGGATATTCCAATAATTTATTGTCTTGTTTTTTGATGTGAACCTCTTGGAGACAAATAATATCTAATTTTAACTTTCCTAGTTTATTAAAAGTCCTTTTCCTTTACGTAGGAGAGTTCAGTCCATTTATATTAATCAACAGTAGTTTGATTTCCTCTTCCATAGTTTTACTTGTAGATAGGTCTTGTTGTTCTAGTCACTCTTATTGCTCTCTGTTCTTTAAAACTTGCACCTTCTCATTCTGCTCTCTCCTTTAATTCCGTTTCATCTTTTTGTTGTACATTTCCTCCTCCTGATGCTTCTTCTTGTTACTTATCCTCTATCTCCTCTCTCTTTTTCTTTTCCTCATATGATTCAAATTGCTCATCATAAAATTGCTCTGCTTTCTCTATAGTATCCAATCTATGTCCATCCCAGTCAACAAGATTCCCTCAGGTATCAACCATCTGAAGTTTACTTCCTGTTTAATTACCATATTTTTCAGACTATAAGACGCACCGGAATATAAGACACACCTAGCTTTTGGGGAGGAAAACAAGAA
Organism: Ptyas mucosa; assembly: GCA_012654045.1. Lineage (NCBI taxonomy): Eukaryota > Metazoa > Chordata > Lepidosauria > Squamata > Colubridae > Ptyas > Ptyas mucosa. The sequence goes on along the minus strand of WNWU01013828.1, from coordinate 7,287 downwards.
AAAAATAATCTGCCTCTGCCTCCCAGCATCCATCCGGTATTCATCTGGCCCATTTGCTGTGGCCCGTTCGCCGCAGCCCATTTGCCGCCACCCATTCACCGCTGCCGCCCGTTTGGTGCGGCCTGTTCGCCGATGCCCATTCGCTGCTGCCCATTCAGTGCGGCACATTCACCGCAGCCTGTTTACTGCTGCCCGTTTGGTGTGGCCCATTTGGCATAGCCCGTTCGCCGATGCCCATTCGCTGCTGCCCGTTCAGCACGGCCTGTTCACTGCGGCCTGTTCGCCGCAGCCCATCTGTCGCAGCAGCCTGTTCGTCATGGCCCGTTCGTCATGGCCCGTTTGCCGCCACCGCCGCGGCCCATTCGCCACTGCTGTGACCCATTCACTGCCCCCACTGCGCCCCATTCTAGAACAGCTGATTGGTGCCCCACCAACCCCCTCCCCCCGCTGCAATATTCACTGTATAAGACGCACAGACTTTTCCACCCACTTTTTTGGAGGGGAAAGTGTGTCTTATACTCCGAAAAATACGGTAGTTGTCTTGTCAAAAATTGGTATTGTCTTCTGGTATCTCTTACTCTTCTAGGAACTTGTTTCAGAACTATTATTTCTCTTCCTTTGTATTTCAGTGGGTTATCTTTTGCTCTTTGAAGTATCTCTGTTCTTAATGTCTTCTTGGTAAATCTCACATGTACCACTCTAGGTAGTTTATTTCTTGACACATATCTTGTATATACTCTAAATATTTCATCCATTCCAGCAAGTACCTTTTGCTTGTCCCCCACCATGGCTTCTACCAACAATTCTGCCATTATTTCTGCAAGATTTTCCCCTTTTTCCTCCTCAATGTTTTGGATGGGTCGTGGGGAACCTTGTCCATTGGCCGGACCACATACTCCTACACTATTTTAAAGAAGCCATTGATCAGGAAGTCAGGAAAGCATGTGGAGTCCGAGGGGTGCCAAAGCAGCTGCAGGACTGGTATACTATGTCCATAGCTTTGGATAGAGAAATCAACCCACACTGCAAGCCCTCAGCAGAGAAGCCACCCTGGAGGGCTTTGGCTAGATGGCCTCTTTCGAAACCTACTGAGGCCCCTCCTTCTCAACCTATGGGGGCTATCAAGTGCTACCGTTGTGGCCAAACGGGGCATCGAGCTTCCGAGTGTCTGGCTCCTGTGCCAGTTCCTCAACCACGTACTTCCATGGCCACCAGAGGCAGAAGGGCTTCAGAAAAGCTCCCAGACACCAGCCAATTTGCCCGACAAGCCATAGAGGTTCCCCTCCCCACCGAAGAGAGCGAGGAACCTCCGGCCAAAGGAGCCCCTCCCGGTCAGCCAAATGATGATGATGACCCAATGGTGAGTGCAGCCACCACCACCCTTTTTTCAGTTAAAGTGAAATTAGTGGTGCCTGAGACTGGGGAGGAAGGAGAAGTATCAGCAGTGATAGATACAGGCTGCACTAGATGTTTAATTGGCCGTCCAATCGTTGAACAACTGGGAATAAAAACTAGAGCCCTAAAACGCCCAATTAAGTCTGAACAGGTGGATGGAACGTTAATTGGAGGGGTTCCAGCCACCCAAATTACAGAACTGGTGAAATTAGAAATGGGGTTACATCATGAACTTATACGATTTATAGTAGCACCAAAGATGTCAGAATCCGTCATATTAGGCCTTGCGTGGCTTGACAAATGGGCTCCTACCATCAAATGGGAAGATGGGTCCCGGAAGATCATAATTGGCATTTGCCCACTGCCCCCCGTCCCTCCTCCCAAGAGACTGCCAAACTATAGGAGCCAAATGCCAGAAGCCGCAGCAGCCACTTCAGACTGCCCTCCAGGCGAGCCCCAGATTCCTAAGGAATATAAAGACCTGGCCGAGGCATTTAGTGAGGAGGAATGTAATATCCTTCCCCCTCATCGAGCCACTGATTGTGCCATTGAATTAGAACCTGGGGCCAAGTTACCAAAACCCAGAATGTACTCCATGACGCCTGCGGAAATGACCGAGTTGAGGAAGTACATCGATACCAACTTAGCCAGACGATTCATCGAGACTGCAAAATCCAGAGTAGCAGCCCCCGTTTTGTTTAAAGAGAAGAAAGATGGGGGGGGCTGAGATTATGTGTTGATTTTCACAATGTCAATGCAATTTGCATACAAAACACCTACCCCTTACCCCTAATGAAGGACTTGCTGAACCACTTATCAAAAGGCAAAATCTTTACCAAGCTAGATCTAAGGGAAGCCTACTACCGAGTCCGCATAAAGGAGGGAGACGAATGGAAAACAGCATTTAACTGCCCGCTGGGCAGCTTCCAATTCAGAGTCATGCCTTTTGGGCTTCAGGGGGCCCTTGCAGTATTCATGCAGCTGATCAATGAGGTGCTGCATGAACACCTGTATAAGGGAGTCCTAGTTTATCTAGATGACATTCTTATATTCAGCGAGAATATGGAAGAACAGATCAAACTAGTCAGGCAAGTACTGAAAAAACTCCTAGCAGCCAAACTTTATGCAAAGCTGTCAAAATGCGAGTTCCATAAGGAGTCCTTGGGCTACCTGGGCTACCGGGTGTCTAATCAAGGAATCGAAATGGACCTGGGAAAGGTGAAGGTGGTGCTAGACTGGCAACCCCCACGAACACGTAAGCAACTTCAAAGCTTCCTGGGATTTGCAAATTTTTACAGACAATTCATCCCTTCCTTTGCCGAGGTTGCGCTCCCTTTGACGGAATTACTAAAAACTGGTCCATCTCTGACCAAGCCAAAACCTAGCCAACCCCTAGTTTGGACCATGGACTGTCAGAAATCCTTTGAACAATTAAAATGGCGATCCTCCAACACCCTGACCCAAACAAGCCCTTCATAGTCCAAGCCGATGCCAGTGACATAGCTGTCCTACTGCAGAGGAACGTTCAAAATGAATTAATGCCTTGTGCGTACTGTATGTGTCGAAAAAGCTAACGGACACAGAACGCAGGTGGGCGGTTTGGGAGAAGGAGGCTTTTGCGGTGCGATGGGCTCTCTTATCCTGGAGACATTTCCTAGAGGGGGTTAAGGAGCCTTTCAAGGTATGGACTGATCACAAGAACCTCGAGGCGCTAAAGACTCCTCGGAAACTTTCCCTCAAGCAAGTTCGCTGGGCTCAATATTTTAAACGCTTTAACTTCAAACTAAGATACATCCGGGGGGGGGGGGGGAGAAACCTGCTGTTCGATGCTTTGTCCAGGAAACTCCAATTTGACAGCCAACGAGAAGAGGTAGTACATGCCATGATCTCTGAAGCTCAGCCATCTGCCCAAGCACTCACTAGGGCACAAACCAGACTCCGTTCTGACCTCCCCAAAGACAAGTTGACGGCGGAGTTAAAAGCTGCGCTATCAGGCGATGCCTGGTTCAAAGAAAACCAACCAGACTTTTTTTTTAATAAAAAGTGTTGTTGTTATTATCATTATTATTATTATTATTATTATTATTATTATTAAAGACAAACAAACATTTAGTACATCGTTCATTTCTTCCATGTGACATCTCGGTGTTATCTCCAAAAACGACTTCTTTTCTATTATCTCTTCTATCTTCGTTCTCACCAAGTCCATTACAAAAGTTTTCCACTAATATAATATTCTAATTGTAACATTTTTATCTATCTCTATTAATTAACTTATTTATATCTCTTTTCTAACCAATAGTAAAATTGATTCCATATCTTAAAATATTCTGAATCTTCTCTTTCTTTTATCATCATAGTTAATATGTTCATTTCTGCACAATCTAATTTTTTTTTAAATTACTTCTCCTTCCGATGGTATATTCTCTGCTTTCCAATTTTGTGCATAAACAATCCTTGCAGCTGTTATTACATGTATAATCAAATATATATTATCTTTACTAATTTTTTCTGGTAAAATACCCAGTAGGAACAACTCTGGTTTTAAATCCATACATTGTTGTATCATTTCCTCCAACCATAACTTAATTTTATTCCAGTAGTTCTTTGCTTCTGGGCATGTCCACCACATATGATAATATGAACTTGGTAAATGGTGGCATTTATCTTTAAACATGTTTGCCAATTTCTCAGGAGGCATATGCCACCTGTAGAACATTTTATATTTTCCTTATATGCAGTGGACATTGTTAGATTATAATTCCTTTCCCATAACTGTTGCCATTTATCTAAGTCAATTGAATATCCAATTTTTATTGCCCAGGCTATCATTGTTTCCTTTACTTGTTCTTCCTCTAATTCAATGCTCAATAAAAAATTATAACATTTTAAATTAATTTATCCTCTGTTCCTGTGAGTATCTTATCCAGCTCAGTCTTTTCTAAGTAAAAACCATGTAATTTAGCATCTTTTTCATATCTTGTTTGTATTTGCATATACATATACCAATCCATTTCAATCCCCTGTTCTTCCAATTCTCGTTTCCCTTTCAATTCTGCCTTATCTGTTAATAAATCCTTATATCTAACAATATTTCCAAAATTAAAAACATTCGGGTGTATTAAAGCTTCCATTGTTGATAGCCATATTGGTATTTTCACATAATATTTATCTCGAACTTTTTCCCATACCAGTAACAATGCATTTCTTATATAATGTCTATGAAAGTACGTATGTATCTTATTTCTACCATACCATAAGAATGCATGCCAACCCAATTGTAAATCATGACCTTCCAATGTTAATAGTCTTGTATTTCTTAGTTCGACCCATTCTTTCAGCCATGTCAATGCTGCTGCTTGGTAATATGGTTCCCAATTTGGGAGTCCAAATCCTCCTCATAGTCTCGTATCCTGAAGCATTTTTATGCTTATTCTTGCTTTTTTGCCTTGCCATATAAATTTCCTTATTGTCTTATTTAAATATTGAAAATAAGTCTTTTCAATTTTTATTGGTATTGTCTGGAATAGGAATAGTAATCTTGGTAATATATTCATATTTATTATTGCTATCCTTCCCTTAAGTGACAGTTGAAGATTCTTCCATTTCTCCAAATCTCTCTCAATTTGTTCTTTTAGCCTATAATAATTGTCTTCTTTTATCGTTGCACATCTTGAAGTCAAGTATACTCCTAAGTATTTAACTTTTTTCACCACTTGTATGTCTAATTTCTCTTCTATCTCTCTTTTTTATTTTTCTGTAATATTTTTCACCAAAATTTTTGTTTTTTCCTTATTTATTTTTAATCCAGACACTTTTCCATAATTCTCTATTTGCTCTAATAATTTTGGGCCTGTAGCTTGTGGTTCCTCTAAAATAAATACTAAGTCATCCACAAAGGCTTGCAGTTTATATTCCTCTTTTTTAATTTTCATCCCCTTTATCTCTTTATCTCGACTAATATTTCTATTTAATACTTCTAAAGTCAAGATAAACAATAATGGTGATAAGGGACATCCTTGTCTAGTACCCTTCATAATGCCAACATTTTCTGTCATTTCTCCATTCATCATTATCTTAGCAGATTGATTATCATAAATCGTTTTTATTGTGTTTATAAATCTCTCCCCAAAATCCATTCTCTTCAATTGTTCTATCATAAACTGTCAATTCACATTATCAAAAGCTTTTTGCGTCGAGCATCAAGCAGCCCTCAACACCAAGCCATGGACACAACCTACCTGAGGGGTGGGGGCACGGATGACACGGGAGATGGTGGTGGGGTTAGGATCCACGTTTAGGAGTTACGGCGCACAGGTGTTGGGTGTACTGGGGTCGCGTGGGCATAGAGCGGATCGTGCGGACAGCAACCGGCGGCAGAGACCAATGGCAGATGGCAAGGACGAAGGAATGATGTCATTGGCCCGCGACTGGGCTGCAGCCGCAGCGGGAAATACAATCAAGCGCCCCATGCAGCTGACTGTCATTTCAAGGACACTCCCCCTCCCGGAAACATAAGCAACCCTAAAATAAGCTCACAGCTCACCCCTCGCATATTTCAGACGTTCCGCGAAACGAAGGCACGGAGGACGGGGAAGCATGGCCGAAGGGGTTTCCCATGGGGCGCAGCCCACAGAGGTGCCGGCAGAGGGAGAAGGAGCGGAGGATATATTCGCCGAGCTACCGGGCATCAGCGAACAGCCGGTAGTGCGCTGAAAGCGACGGGAGCCGCGGAGAGAAGCGGGGTCTGAGGACCAGGACTCTCACGGTATGGGGACGTCCCAGGCTGCTGCTGGCCACTGGTGGCATAGTTAGGCATTGACAGGGATGGTGGGCACGCGTGTACAGACACCACCCCATGCAGGAGCCCAATTCCAGGGATAGAGGGAACGACAATGAGCTGAAGACAAAGATGGTGAGTGGAGTTACTCCACAGGACCGGGGACAACCACCATGGATATCCTCCGGGAACGGTTCGGGGAGGCCAGCTTTCGGGATGCTCCATCGTGGCAGCCCTGGGCTCCCAGCCTGGAGCCCTCCGGTACTTGGCAGGGAGGGACTCTGCTTGGGGGTGGCTCTGAGAGTAGACTCCGTCTTGCCAGTCCTAAGTTCAGCCCTGATGTGAGGACAAGCCGGACGAGGGGAGACGAACCGTCCGTGACTGCTAACACCGTTCCATCGCTAGGAGAGGCCCTTCGTGTGCCTGAACGGGCCCCTCTGAGACCAAACAGGGAGAGAGGTATGGGTCCTGGCTCTGGACGACAGCCAGACTGGGGGGGGGCTGGAGATAGGTCTCCTGTATCCCGTCAGGTAGACCCCTTGCCCATGTGGGGTCCTGGGCTGTGGACTCCCCAAACTCCTTGGGGCCTCCCTCCGGTGCAGGCCACTTTTGATGGGGCATCGGAGAAAGTGGCTCTCTTCCTCAGCCAAGTAATCAGCCATATGGACCTTTATGGCCGCCTATATCCGTCTCAGTGGTCTATGGTGGTTGCTGTTACGGCGGTACTCACGGGCGAGGCAGCAGACTGGGTCGCGGACCTGCACAGCGACCACGCTCGTGAGTTGACGGATGTCGGTCTATTCCTGGAGGCTCTGCGAAACCGGTTCAAGGACGAGACATGAACCCAAATTATCGAGGGGGAACTAGTGGCCCTAAAACAAGGTGGCTGACCAGCTAAAGACTATGTAAAGGAATTTCGAACACTGGCCGGGAAGCTTAACGGAATGGTATAAAGCAGCGGTAGACTTAGATGTTGGGTTACGGGAGTTTAGGATACGAGCACCGGGTCAAAATCAGCCAAGGCGGGGGGGGGGGGCTGAGACAGTTTACCGATAGAAGCATGGCTAGACCGTCCCCACTCCCTGGGGCCGGGAGCAGTGAACAAGGCAGAC
>WNWU01013824.1:0-17418 GCA_012654045.1 Ptyas mucosa | reverse complement strand
CTGAATTTCATTGTGATTCATATAATTTCTTCTTCATCAAAAGTATTTGTTATGTCCTTATAAGGACATCCGGCCGGGGATTGGTTAATCCTCCGGGCGGGAAAGTTAAACCGCTGTCATTGGACGGCTGGTCTGCCGGAGCGCTATAAAAAGGGCTCCGGCAGCACAGCCGTTCGTCTGTTCTGACTTAGTTAAGAGCTGAATAAAACTTGTTGAACAGACCCCGCTGGTCTTGTCTTCTTTCCTGCGCCTGATCTAACACTGGCGACGAAGGATTTGAAAAGAACCGCCACGCGGAGCTAAGTCACTCATCGAGAATTTCTCACTGAGCTGAAGTCACTGAAGATGGAGGCGTCACAAGCCGCGATGGCTCCGATCTCCAAATTCGACCCCAGAGTGGAGAAATGGACCTCCTATCTGGTTCGTTTCCGCCAGTTTCTGCGGGGAAACAACTATCAAGACCTCTCCGATGAACGGAAACGAGCCCTGTTCCTAGCGCATTGCGGCTCCGAGGTGCTGGAGATGGCCATCGACCTCGTGTCCCCAAGGAACATCGAGGAGATGTCTTGGGCCGATCTGCAAGACGTGCTGAAGGAGCACTACGCTCCCACTGGAACTCCCATTGCCAACAGATTCACCTTTCAACAAAGGAATCAGTTGGAAGGGGAGCCCATCAAGGACTTTGTGGCAGCTCTGCGGCAACTCGCGTCTAACTGCGAGTTTGACAACGTTGAGAACGCCATCAAAGACCGCATTGTCTTCGGCATGAGGGACATTGGACTGCAACGTAAGTTCCTCAGCCGAAAGAAAATCGCGTTGAAAGACGTCGTTGAGGAGGCAATCGCAGCCGAGATCTCAGAAAAGGCGGCTGCCGCCATGAGTAGGGCTAAAGGGGTGCACAAATTGCACCGCCAACCCAAGAGCTCGTCTGAGGAGTCGTCTGCCAGCTCCTGCTCCGACGACGAAATGGCCGTTCACAAGGTTTCCCGCCAAAACCGTCGCGAGCGCACACAAGATGGCACCCGGATCGAGCCCTGCGGCAGCTGCAAAGGAAGCCATGCCAGAGCCAAGTGCCGTTGGAGAGACGCTATCTGCCGACGCTGCAACAAGCGGGGGCACATCGCTGAAGCCTGCAGGGCCGAAGCACCTACCCCGGGTCCGTTTTCCCCCGGCTGGGGCGAGAAACGGCAAGACAACCAGAGACCATCCAAACGGTCCTCTGCCAGGTCTCAGCAACGAGGCGGCGGCTACACGGCGGTCAGAACTGAGCAGCTGTCCTCCGGCATCCACACCATTGACGATGCGGCCGCAAAGTTCCATGCCACCGTAATCGTGGAGGGAACACCCTGTTCTATGGAGGTTGATTCGGGATCGAACTACTCCATCATGGACTGGCACCAGTTAAAGCGCCTGAAACCGGGCATCTCGAAGAAAGACCTCAAGCCCCTACGGGCCCGTCTTGTCGATTTCGGCGGCAACCCTGTTGAGATCCTGGGGAGGACTTCGCTCCGGGTCACCTACCACGACTTCCAGGGCGTCCTACCCATCACTGTCGTGGGGCGAAACCGCCCGAGCCTGCTGGGGATGGAGTGGTTCGAGCCATTGGGGCTGTCTATCAGCGGGATCCACCAAATTCATAGGGACGAACTCGACGCCATCATCGAAGAGTTCAAGGAAGTCTTCGATGGTAAGCTGGGGAAATTTGTGGGGAAACCTATTTCCTTCAATTTGGACAAAAATGTCACCCCAATTAGGCTTAAGCCCCGCAGGGTTCCGTTCGCCCTGAGGCCCAAGGTCGACGCCCAGATAGATAAGCTTGTCGCCCAGGGGGTCCTGGAACCGATCGATCATGCTGCATGGGAGACCCCCATTGTGACCCCGATGAAGCATGATGGGTCTGTGCGCATCTGCGCCGACTATAAGTGTTCGATAAATAAGGCCCTCCAGCAGAGCGCATATCCGGTTCCAGTGGTGCAACATCTGCTGCACTCACTTGGGAGCGGATCAATATTCGCAAAATTGGACCTGGCCCAAGCTTACCAGCAATTGCCAGTGGATGAAAAAACTGCGGAGGCACAAACCATTGTCACCCATAGAGGGGCCTTTAAATGCACGCGCCTCCAATTTGGGGTCAGCGCAGCCCCAGGTATTTTTCAATCATTTATGGAGCGCCTTCTTCAAGGCATTCCAGGGGCGGTCCCTTACTTCGATGATGTCTTGATCTCTGGCCACTCCAAAACCCAACTGCTTGAGCGACTGCGCATGGTTTTACAGCGATTCAAGGAGAAGGGTTTGAGAGTCAGGAGGGACAAGTGCATCATCGGGGTCCAGGAAGTCGAGTTCCTGGGTTATCTCATTGATAAGAACGGCATTCACCCCACTAAATCTAAGGTTCGGGCTATCCATGAAGCTCCAGCCCCCCAAAACAAGACGGAGCTTCAGGCGTTTCTGGGACTACTGAATTTTTACAGTGTCTTCCTGAAACAGAAGGCCTCCGTGGCTGAACCGCTCCATCGCTTGCTGGGGAAGGCGGTTTCCTGGAGGTGGGGGAAGGAAGAGGAAGCAGCATTCAGAGCTGTCAAGAACCTGCTTTCTTCCGAGAGTGTCCTCATCCAATACCACGAGACACTCCCCCTGCTATTGACTTGCGACGCATCCCCCTACGGCATTGGAGCAGTCCTCAGTCATCAATTCCCGGACGGGAAGGAAGCACCCATCGCCTATTTCTCGAAGACGCTGTCCAGCGCCGAGAGAAATTACAGCCAGCTGGACAAAGAGGCCCTGGCCATCGTTGCTGGCGTCAAGCGCTTCCATGAGTATTTATATGGACGGAGGTTCACGGTCATCACAGACCACAAGCCCCTGCTGGGCCTTCTGTCGGGAAGCAAGCCCACACCTAACTATTCATCGCCCAGGATGACACGCTGGGCAATTTTTTTGGCCGGGTACTCTTACGAACTTTGCCACAGGCCGGGCAGTAACATCTGCAACGCTGACGCCTTGAGCAGATGCCCGTCAAAGGACTTAGTGGAGGACCCTGCCCCCACCCTGGGACTGCATCACATCGATGGCGACCTGGCTTGCCCAGTCACATCCGCAGACGTCGCGGCACTAACCCAGAAAGACCGGACTTTGAAGCAAGTGATGTCTTGGGTGCTGTGCGGCTGGCCTGCGGGACCGTTGACCGACGATTTCAAGCCGTTCGCAAAGAGGCAGCAGGAACTGTCAACCATGAAGGGCTGCCTGCTGTGGGGTGACAGGGTTGTGGTTCCCCAGGCTTTGCGCCTAAAGACTTTGGAAACTTTGCACAAGGGGCACCCTGGCATCGTGCGCATGAAGGGACTGGCACGGAGCTACGTCTGGTGGCCATCACTGGACAAAGACATTGAGAACTGGGTCTCCAGATGTGATCCGTGCCAAGAAGTCCGCCCCGCCCCTCCGCAAACGCCTATTGCGGAATGGGAAACACCAAGCAACCCGTGGGCGCGAATACACATAGACTTTGCGGGCCCGATGCAAGGAAAGTTCCTGCTGATAGTGGTGGACGCATTTTCCAAGTGGCTTGAGGTCATTCCCCTGGCATCCATCACCACTGAAGTCACCATTAGAGCCCTCCGGCGACTATTCGCTACCCACGGGCTGCCGGACGTCCTTGTTTCCGACAACGGCCCGCAGCTGACCTCGAAACCAATGGAGGAGTTCCTGGCCAGTTTGGGCATTCGCCATGCCCTCTCTGCCCCCTACAGACCGGCTGGCAACGGACAAGCTGAGAGGATGGTGAGGTTCACCAAAGAGGCCCTTGCCAGGATGGGACCGGGCGATTGGCAAGAGAAGATCGACAACTTCCTCTTGATACAGCATATTACGCCGCATGCCACCACTAGAAAGAGCCCGGCCGAATTGCTGATGGGCAGGAAGCTGAGGTCACCCCTGGACCGACTTCACCCCCTGTACCACTCCGAGGTCACCGCAACCGCGAGCCGCCCCCTCCGAGCCTTCTCTGCAGGAGATCCGGTTTTCGCGCTTAATTTCCACGGCCTGCCGAAATGGCTTAAGGGGAGAATCGAGAGCACAACCGGCCCGAAGTCCTACACTATTGAACTGCAAGATGGAGTGGTCTGTAGACGTCACATCGACCAACTCCGGAAGCGGTGGGAAGGAGATGGCGAAAACCACCCTGACGAGGTAGGACAACAACACCCCTACAAGGCAGGCCAAAACCACCCCGACGAGGTAGGGCAACAACACCCCTACAAGGCAGGACAAAACCTCCCCGTCGAGGTAGGGCAACACCACCCTGGCAGGGCAGGACAACACCACCCTTGTGAGGTAGCCCTGCAACACCCAGTCGAGGAAGGGCCGTACCACCCCAACATGACCGGCCAGCCAGCAGACCAGCTGCCGTACTGCAACTGCCGAGTAGACAGGGGACTCCACGGCAACGAAAACTCACGCCTCCCCGGCAAGGCAGCCCAACGCCACCCCGACGGCAGGGAACTCCAGGGAACGCCAGTAGACCGGGACATGCCCAACCGAGAGGGCCAACAACAACCCGGTGAGGGAGGCCTACGACACCCCTGCATGCAAGAACTACAACGCCCGTTTGAAATCTCCCGTCCAGCTGACCCCCGTCCCAAGCAACAACGACCCGACCAGGTCGACCTGCACCACCCAGACAGGGTCGACCAGCACAAGTCTAAAAGAAACGGACAATTTTCAAAAAATAAAAATAACCCAAGGGACTTACCGGCCTACGACGATCGGCACCCAGGCCAGGGAAGAGACCAACCGGACCAGCAGATATATTCCAACAGCGGGTCGGGAGGCGGCACACCGGAGCCGGTACCTGCAACGACCACTTCGCAGCCCAGCAGCAAGGCCGGAGGCGCACGGACAGGACCGGCACCTTCAACGACCCAGCGGCAGGCATCCCAGAGGCGAGGGTCGGAGGACACCGGAGCGGCCACCTTCCAGACGGACGACGGAGAACAGAATGAACTGCGCAGGTCGAGCAGGGCTTCCAGACGTCCCGCCTACCTGCGTGACTACGTTTGTTGATTGACTCGAGCTGAACCATGTTTCATCTAGGGGGGGAGGAGTGTTATGTCCTTATAAGGACATCCGGCCGGGGATTGGTTAGGGTTAGGGTTAGGGTTAGGGTTAGGGTTAGGGAAAGTTAAACCGCTGTCATTGGACGGCTGGTCTGCCGGAGCGCTATAAAAAGGGCTCCGGCAGCACAGCCGTTCGTCTGTTCTGACTTAGTTAAGAGCTGAATAAAACTTGTTGAACAGACCCCGCTGGTCTTGTCTTCTTTCCTGCGCCTGATCTAACAGTATTATTTTTACTTCCATGAAAATTCTCCAGACAAGAGGCCAATAATTCTCCAGGGGTTCCTGTTCTTTATTAAAAGAAGAGGAATATTTATTAAATATAGGAGCCTGAGTGGCGTAGCAGGCTAATACTTCCTATTAAGGCAGCATTTAACATCCAGCTGCGAGTTCTAATCTCACCAGGCTCAAGGTTGACTCAGCCTTCCATCCTTTCTAAGGTGGGTAAAATGAGGACCCGGTTTGTGGGGGCAATAAGCTGACTTTGTATAAATACATACAAAAGTATGAAGGCTATTGCTTAACACATTGTAAGCCGCCCTGAGTCTCCGGAGAAGGGCAGCATATAAATATAAATTTTTTTAAAAAAATTCCGTATATTTAAAGCCAATTGTTGGTCTGCTTCCAGTTTAGGAGGCCTGAAATCACAGGATGTTTCTTGAGTCTCTTTGGGGGAATTTTCTCTTCCTTTTTCTTTGACTTCTGAGCCGACTTTTCTCTCCCGAGAGATCCGGGCGTCTCCTTCCCCCGAGAGGCCAAAGCTTTTCTCTGGCCACCAAGAGAGGCTCTCAACTCTCCCCAGAATTAATTCAGCCTCCATTTCTCTGGGAAAAATCATATCTGAATCTTGTTTTTTGTTCAATGGACCCCAACAAAGAAGCATCAACTTCCCATCTTTCACTAATATTTTTATGCAAAATGTTCCAAAATGAGCATCAATTCTATGGATGCAGATCAAACATGGAAAGTAGATCTGTGTCCTATTTTACTACATCAGGCATCAAGCTTGATATCAAAAAGAAATCTTGAATGACATGATGTGGGGCAGATAAAATGTACTTTGTCCTCCTGCTGTTTTAAATCAAGAGGTCTCTATTTGTCTATTAAATTGGATTCCTGGATGGGCCGAGGGAGAAAGTTGAGTCCCTCAGTAGGTATTTAAAAGGGAAAAAATACCTTTTTCCGATCCAGTTAAAATCTCCAGCAACTCCCATCTGGCCAAATTGGAACCCCAAAATCTTCACTTTTGCAGTATTGTAAATAAGAAGGTTTGGGATGGGCTATAAAAATAAACATGGAAAAATACCAAATTGCAGCTTTAAAATCTGATCCTTCCATTTTCTTCCTAAAAGTCTTTTTCTCATCCAAAATTTGCATTTCCTGTTTTTTTAAAAAGCCATTTTCAGTTTGTAAAGCCTCTGCCTTCTTTTAGCAATTCCACAAAGGCCTTTAATGTCCCAAGAGGCAAATGGGATTTTCCTGAAAAAAAGAAAACTCACACCTGAAATGTTGCTATTTGTCTGCATGGAAACCCGACCAGATCCCAGGTTGGAATTACAAATAAGCATTTAAAAATGGGTTCTTCTTCAGCATCATAGAATTTACTGTTAATAAGAAAATCCCTCAACAGAAAAAAAAATGATTAGCAAAGGACTCTGGGATGGAATGGATCTATTGTCAACTCTCTTGGGGGGGCTCATCCAGACTAACCCCCCCCCATTAATCCATCCAAGAGTTGTGCCAGTTGGAGCATTTGCTGAAGGAGGAGATCAAGATCCCAGATCCCCTCTGGATCCCTCCCCACTCCCTGCCCCCCTCATCCAGGGCAGAAGCTTCCCTCTGGGAGTCAGAGGGACCCCTCCCCACCTTCTTCCCCAGGAATGGCCGGTTCCTGCGGCTGGGAAGGAGGCCGGCTGGGTTCAGGCAGAGTTTAGTCTGAGGAGGGGTCTCCCTTTAAATCCCCCCAAAGTCCCCCCCAGGAAGGATCCTCGAGAGAGATCATGAGATCCCCAAAAACCTCTTCTGTCCTTCCTGCTCTGAAGGGATTCAGGATCTGTCATCTTCAGTTTTTTTAAAAAAAATTTTTTTTTATTTATATGCCGCCCTTCTCCAGACACTCAGGGCGGCTTACAAGGCGCTAAGCAATAGCCTTCATACTTTTGTATATTTTTATACAAAGTCAGCTTATTGCCCCCACAGACCAGGTCCTCATTTTACCTACCTTAGAAAGGATGGAAGGCTGAGTCAACCTTGAGCCTGGTGAGAATTGAACTCGCAGTAATTGCAGGCAGCTGGATGTTAAATGCTGCCTTAGTAGGAGGCTTTAGCCTCCTGCGCCACTCAGGCTCCCCCTTCAGTGGGGGAGAAACTTTTCCTTCAGGGGATTCTGGCAGTTATGGGGAGCAAATGGCTGCCCCCCCCCATTGGGCTCCTTTGCCCTTTCCTTAAACATGCCTCTTTCTGCTGATGATGCCTAAAATTGGGGGGTTTGCAGCCACATCACATTTTGCACTTTTTCCACCTGAAACATTCTGATTTTTGTTTGTATCTTGTGGATCCTAAAGGGAGAAAAGGGAAAGTGGAAACTAATTTTCTCTCTCCAAATAAAAAAATTTTTTATTAAAAAAGTTTTAAAAGTTTTACATACATTTTCTCCCCCCTCCCCAACCACCCCCCCGACTTCCCAGAGCAAATACAAGATAAAATACAGCTCAAATTCTCTAAATTAAACTCCATTTACACTTATCATAATCATAATCATTAAACAAATAGATAAAAGGAAAGCAAGTCTTCTTTCTTCTTATTCCATCTAATTCAACAAAATTAATCTCCATTTATAATTACAGCAGTTAATAAAACAATTAAGTATTACCTAATCAAACCTATCATTACTCAATTTAGCTAATTAATACTTAACAAATTATTAGGTCTATACAATTTAACAAGATATTTTATAACTTCTTTCATTTAAAACAAAAAAAAACCCCAACAAAAAAAAAGAAACCCTCATTCAAAAACCCCAAATTTTGGACTTCCGCTGTTGCCGTCAGCTGTTGCGGACGGTCCTTTGAAGACCGCCAGCCCGATCGCCCGTAAAAGAGCCGTTTCGGCACGGCTCGAAAAACTCCGAGACGCAAAGGGCTTGTGAGGAGAGCCGGCGGCTGCAGGTAGAGTCCCCTGTGAGACCCCCAGAAAGCTTTTCTTGCTTCTGGGGAGTTAACAGGGTGGGACTCCCTATCCACCCCGCTGAAGCTCCGGACGACTGGGAAACTCTGCTTCAAAGCAGAACAAGACAGCGCGGCAGCATTACTAATAACAACGAAAAATAAGGAAGATTTCAAACTTCTCATTAAACAGCAAGTATTGGAAGCTTTTTGGACTATTTTAAAGAGTTTTTAAAGTGAAAGTAATTTGGCTTTGAGAAAAGGGGAGGAAAAAAAAATGGCGCTTGCTTTTAGTGGAGAGAGCTGAAAGTGAAAGTAATTTGATTACTGTATCCGGCTACATTTTAAAGTAACAAATCCGGCTGGAAGAGGCAGAAGTATCCAAAAAACAAAATAACATAAAATAAAAATACCAATTGACTTTTATAGACCTGATTGAATCTGGAGAACTTTTTGGGAAAAGTTGCTAGAGTTTGTGGAAAAGGAAGATCCTTAAGAGGTAAAATGGCAACAAAGCAACCAGGGGGGGGCTCCCCCACACATAAACAGAAGCAGCCTCAAACAGCGCAGTTGCAATCTCAGACAAAGGAAGAAAGCCAATATGATATTATTATTAAAGAAATTCAAAGATCAGAGAAGGAGGTTAAAGGAATGTTTCAAGAGAAATATGATTCACTTAAACAAGATATTCAAACAGTGGTTAAAGGTCTGTCTGAGGTAGTGCTGCAGATTGATAAAAAAGTGGAGAATCTTGCCTCAGAGATGGAGACCAAATTCAGAGCTTCTGACTCAAAAATTATAGAAATTGAAGAAGTTACACAAAAAATGCAAAATGAGATTACTATGATGCAATTTCGATCAATGGAATATGCTATCAGATTGAGAGGTGTAAAAGAGAACACCAGGGAAGATCTTAGGAAAATTTGTGCAGAGGCTTTGGCAGTTATGTTGAAAGTGGAACCAGATCTGGTTTTGTGCAAGATGGACAAGGTCTACAGAGTTAATTCTCGTGTGGCGGTACAAAGACAACTGCCTAGAGATGTGGTTATATACTTTACAGATAGAAGAATGAGAAATGAAATCTTGCAAAATTCTTTTGTTACAACAGTTCAAGTTGATGGAAGTGAGATTGGAGTTTTTAAAGAACTACCGCCTAAAATGTTAAGAGATAGAAAGGATTTTGGATTTTTGGTGACAGAATTGAAAAGACAGAACATACAATTTAGGTGGGATGCCCCAATAGGTATAATACTCAGGCTGCGAGGAGTGAGATACCGCCTTAACACTATTGAAAAAGCAGAAGAATTTTATTACAACGTTTTGAAAGCGGGTTCTCCTCCTCCACGCACATCTTCACCAATAGATAAAGAAGCTCAATTACAAGCCGAGATTGATCAAGAAACAGAAGCACAAATAAGGCAGTCGCAAAGGGAGGCAAGAGAATTAATGGGAGCAGTAGGTGGTGTTGTGGTTGACCCTTTTGCACCATTCGAAGCTTCTCCTTTGGAAGAAATGTCTAAAACCATCACAGAGGAGGCGATGGCTTTGGAAGTAACAACATCTAAAGTGGAAGAGCAACGCATAACCAGAGCAATGTCTAAACAAATGAAGCAACAGCAGCAAGAATATATTAAGCCACAGCGTGAGAAAAGAACCAAAGATAAGCAGCAAGCTGAAGTCATGGGAGGAGCTAAACCGAAGATTGCTACCGTAGGAGAGAATCTTCAACAATTGCTCTCAAAACTTCAGACAGGGTCAAATGGCACTTAAATTTTTGTCTTGGAATGTAAATGGATTGAATTCTCCGCAAAAAAGAAGGAAGATATTTCACTATTTGAGACAATTTCATAATGATGTTATCTGTTTACAGGAGACTCATGTAAAATTGCAAGATCAGAAATACTTGATAAATTCAAAATTGGGAACGCAATTTGCTGCTTCAAATCAGGAAAAGAAGAATGGAGTAGTGATATATATAAATAAGAAACTTGTAGCAAAAATTATAGAAGCAGATAAAGATGGAAGATATATTGCAGTTGAAGTTATTACAGATGTTGGACCAATCTTGTTGGTCGGAATATATGCCCCAAATCAACAGCAGGAAAATTTTTACAAGCTACTTCATTTAAAAATTCTGGATTGGGACTACTCAAACATTATAATAATGGGCGACTGGAATGGAGTAATCCAACCTAGATTGGATAAAAAAACCACGGCCAAAATAGGGAATAAATTACCACAAGCTTTTTTTGAACTGAAAGAGGACTTGGAATTGAAAGATATTTGGAGAATTCGAAACCCAAATGAACTGGACTTTACTTTTTACTCAGACAGGTACAAATCCTTTTCCAGAATAGATTTTTTTCTCTTAACTTCTAATCTACTCTCTAAAGTAAAGAAAATAAAGATATTTCCTAGGACTTTGACTGACCACAGTCCGGTCTGGATGGAAATCGAGATGGGTAAAAGAGAAAGAAGATCCTGGAGAGTAAATGAGAAACTATTTAGATATGAAAAGAATATAATTGAACTCAAAAGCATTTAAAGGAGTTTTTTAAATTTAACCTGAACAAAGGCACCCCTATTGAAACAGTTTGGGATGCAGCTAAAGCATATATGCAGGGAGTACTAATTCAAATGAATTCTAAACACAGGCAGAGTCAGCAGAAGAAAAGACTACAATTGGAATCTGAGATAAAAAAGAAAGAACAACAATTGATACAAAAACCAACAGACGGAAAATTGCAAATGGCTATAAAACTTCTGAAGGATCAATTTCAAATGCTTATAGCAGACCAAACGGCAACCAACTTACAATTTGCAAAGCATAATACTTTTTCCAATGCTAACAAACCGGGCAGGTGGTTGGCGTATACTTTGAGGAAGCAAGCATCGACACAAATTATTGATAGTACTGAATATGCTGATAAAGAAGTTTATCAACAAGATCTAATTAAAAAAGCCTTTTTGGAATATTATACTAAGTTATATGCTAAAGATGACATACAGAATATTACTATAGATGAATACTTGGAAAACAAGAGAGTTTCAAAAATTTCAACGAGCCAAAAGAAAAGTTTGGAACAATTGATAACAGTGGAGGAGATCAGTTTTGCTATAAAACAATTAAAAACAGCTAAAGCTCCAGGGACGGATGGCTTAACTGCAATTTATTATAAAACTTTACAAGAAGAAATGATTGAGCATCTTAAAGATTTATTTCGTAATATACAACTAGGAGGTAAGATACCTTCCTCATGGAAAACAGCTTTTGTTTCATTGATTCCGAAAGAAGAATCAGGTCCTAAGAAACCAGAAAATTATAGACCAATATCTTTATTAAACACAGACTATAAAATCTTTGCAAAAGTACTAGCCAACAGATTGATGCCAGTTATTCAAAAGATAATTCATCATGACCAAGCAGGATTTATTGAAGGCAGATATATGAAGGAGAATGTTAGGCAAGTTATAGACTTAATGGACTATCTAGATAAGAATAAACAGATCTCTGCAGTGCTGGTTTTTTTGGATGCGGAAAAAGCCTTTGATCGCGTGAATTGGAACTTTATAATTAAGACTTTGGAAAAAATGGATTTGGGGGAGCGGTTTATACAAGCGATTGGTGCAATCTATCAAGAGCAACATGCACAACTTATTATTAATGGATGCTTAACATCGAATTTTAACATACAAAAAGGCACCAGACAAGGTTGTCCATTATCCCCGTTATTATTTATTTTAACTTTAGAAGTCTTACTCAATGCAATACGGGACTCGAACTCCTTGACTGGAATAGTTATAAGGCAAAAGGACTATAGAACTAAGGCATTTGCAGATGACCTGGTTGTTACCCTATCACAACCTATGAATTCAATAATCCAGATGAAAAATATTATAGAAGATTATGGCATGGTATCCGGTTTCAGGTTGAATCAGAAGAAAACTAAAATGATTGTCAAAAATCTGACAGAGAGCAAAAAAAAGGAACTGGAAAGAATGGCAGGTTTTGAGATTGTTTCAAAGGTCAAATATTTAGGAGTACAAATCATAGACTCCAATGCTAAACTGTTTCAAAATAACTATGAGGTTCTGTGGCAAAAGATACAAAAAGATACGCAAAACTGGAAGAAACTGCAGTTATCACTGCTTGGAAGAATATCAGCAGTAAAGATGAATGTTTTACCTAGACTGATCTTTTTATTTCAAATGATACCGGTGCTTAAATCAGACAAACCATTGCTAGAATGGCAAAAAGGACTGAACAAATTTATTTGGAATGATAAAAAGCCAAGAGTTAAATTGAAAATAATGCAAGATACTCGTGAGAGAGGTGGTCTTAAACTCCCAAACCTTCGACTATATTATGAAGCAACTGCATTGATACAATTAAGTGATTGGTTTGGGAAAACTAAGACTGACTTGTTGAATATAGAAAGCCATGACCTGGTTTGGGGTTGGCATGCATACTTATTTTATGATACCAAAGTGGATAAAGTGTTTAACAGTCATTTACTTAGAAATGCCTTGCTGAGAGTCTGGAGAAGGCACCGAACTAATTGGGATTATAAGATTCCGTTTTGGCTGGATCTCGCTGATACCATGTGGAATACAAATATTAAGTCACTCGGGGGGTTTTTATATAAAGAGTTACTTTACTTTGAAGAGGGCAGGTGGCGATTGAAGACTTTGGATATGCTGTTGGAAGAAGGGAAATCGTTGACTTGGTTGCAGTATAATCAATTACAGATGAGATGGAAAGAAGATCAACAAACTGGTTTAATGGAATATGAAGTAGAATTGGTTGAACAGATGAAGCGGACAGGTCCAATGCATATTAAGAGAGTTTATAATGTTTTGTTAGAAAGAGACTCAGAAAATGAGCTAGTTAAAGATTGTATGATTAAATGGGCACAAAATTTCTCTCAACCAGTTATGTTGGAAACATGGGAAAAATATGGGTTCAGAATGTTAAATTTACACAGTCACAAAATTTACGAGAAAATTTTTATAAAATGTTTTATAGATGGCATTTAGACCCCAAGAAATTGTCGTGCATGTACCCTAATGTGCAGCCAAAATGTTGGAGATGTGATTGTTTAGATGCTACATATTATCACATCTGGTGGACTTGCAGGAAAGTGAGGGCTTTTTGGATAAAAATCTGGTGGGTTATGCAAAATGTTTTAAAGAAAAAAATACAATTTTCTCCGCAATTTTTCTTATTGGGTATAGTTAAAGACTTTACATTGGGTGAAACTAAATTGATTTTGTATATGGTGACAGCAGCTAGGTTGTTGATTGCCCAACATTGGAAGAGTGATGTTTTACCGACGGTTGATGAATGGACCCAGAAGATGGCTGGATTTGCAGAAATGGCAAAGGTTTCAGCTTTTTTAAAAGATCAGACGCATGAGAAGTATATACAGGAATGGAAATTATGGATTGAGTATGTACAGAATAAGTATCAGACTAGAAAATATTATATCGCTTTTAGCTGAGATGACTATGTTAATATGTTAGTAAATATAGGAAAAAAGATATGGAAGTTTGAATAACATATATATTGTTTGGGAATATTAATATTGCATATAATGGAAGTCAAGGGGGGGAGGGAAGAGGGAGGAGGGGGAGGGTTAGGGTGGGGATGGGAAGGATTTATATATTCTTTTTATATGTATTCTACATTCTGTGGTTAGGGAGGGGGGGGAAAAAGGGGGAAAAATTTGTATTGTTAAAACATTTTCAATAAAAAAAAACAAAAACCCAAATTTAAAATAAAATATTATATAAACTCTTCCGTCCTCCACTTTTAAACCATCAAGGTCCAATTATGATTAAAACACTTAATAAAAAAAAAGTAATAAATTTTTTTAATTAAAAAAATAACAATCAAACCTCTTATTAATTTATCAATACATATTAACAAATCAACTAGAAACATCATTTAATAACTATATCAAACATTTAAATTCTTCATACTAGATTAAACCAGTTGCTAATCTTCTTGTCTTCACATCTTCCAACAGCATATAGAATATCTTCATTTGCGTCTACCCACCTAAATAAAAATTGCTTCTTTATAAAAAAAAAAAACCCGAGTGACTTTATAATTATATTTGAAATAGTATCCATCAAATCCAGTCAAAAATTAGATTAATAAATTCATCAGACGTATTAGGGAAACCACCAGATCACCTGCAATTGCCCTAGATCCATAGTCCTTTTGCCTTATATTTATTACCATCAAACAGGAAACTCCAATTTACTATATTCAATAAAACTTCTGTGATTGCAGTTAAGTCCAAATTTATTACAGTCCTTAATAAAATATTCCAAAT
Organism: Ptyas mucosa; assembly: GCA_012654045.1. Classification (NCBI taxonomy): domain Eukaryota; kingdom Metazoa; phylum Chordata; class Lepidosauria; order Squamata; family Colubridae; genus Ptyas; species Ptyas mucosa. The sequence goes on along the minus strand of WNWU01013824.1, from coordinate 2,805 downwards.
CATTCAAGTCAGGGCATATTTCACAGCCCAACACACCAGCATTGCTGTGATCTGTTTATTCTTCTCAAAATATTCCAATACAGCTGTAGGTTGCCTCCTCATCGTCGCTCATCGCTTAGTTAACTGGCATTAGACTGCTGTCTGTTTTTTTTTTCCCAAAAATTCAAAATCTTTAAACAGTTAAACAATACTTTTTAAGGACCATCATCTCATCAAGCAGGGTTATTTTCCATTTTTCCAGTCTTTCTTCTTTTCCTTTTTACGAACTTTCTTCTTAACTTTGATCCCTCTGCCTTTTTTAACTCCAGTAAAATTTTGCGGTTTTTGGGATTGCATATTATAAAATTTTTGCAGAAATGTAACTTCTTCTGGAAACAGCTCTTTAAATGCAGATTGGGTTTTATAAAAAAAAATTCGTGTAACCAAAATTTCATCAGCTTCCAAAATTTCTTGCTCCTTATTCTGCACAGCATTCATCTTTCTCTCCTCAGTAAAAACTGCTATGATCTGTTGTTGTTCTTTTACATCTCCCAACTCTTCATTCAATCCCCCACTGCTAGATTGCAACTCAGTATTTCCATGTATTTCATTGTTTCCAGCTTGAGAAGCTTGAAATATAGTATCAATTCTTTTCAATAAAGCAGAGGTAATTGAGCTCAAAGCTTCCTCAAAATCAGACCATTGAGGGTTAATTAACCCTCCTTTGCTTTCTTTGCTTTCAAAAAAACCAGCCATCTTGCCCCCCTTCTTCCTTCCCTTCCAGAAGGACAGAAAAAAAAAGAAAAAAAAGAGTATCAAGAAGAAAAAAAAGACCCTTTACAATTTGTAATTTGTATTGCTGCTTCAATTATTATTATTACATCCTTTCTTGTTTCATCCACTTTTCAAAAAGGAGTTTTACGTTTCAAACAGGGGCTTGTCAATAATTACTTTTAACTTTCACTTCTTCACGCCCCGTTGAAACTCAAACGCCATCTTGCTTTCACTTTCAGCTTAGGGAAAATCTTTTAAAGAAAGTAAATCTTTGGAGTTAAAAAGAAAAAAAAATACTTGCTGTTTCATTCATGCAGCTTGTGCTCCGCCAGCTTGATTCAAAGAGTATTTGTTTAAAGTTGGTTGCTGGGATGGTAACGACATCTAGCTCTGCAAAGCAGAGACATCCAGGGTCCGGAGTACTGACAGGCTTAACGGGGAGCTCTCATCTTCGAGCGCCAGATTATGGGTAAAATCTGGAACTCTCAGGGAGCTCTACCCCACCTGTCTACTCACTTTCCCCCCTCATACCAGGGGGAAAGTTTTCAAACCGCAAGACAGCTGATAGTCGCTGTTCTTGTGGTTCTACGGAGCCCTGGGTAGGTGCTTCAAAAAGAAGCGTCCGGCGATGTCGCAGTGCCACCGGAAGTCCCCAAATAAAACTTTTTGAAAAGTGATTGAAACACCAAAGAAAATTGGGACAAAGATCTTCTCTTCTCTTCTCTTCTCTTCTCTTCTCTTCTCTTCTCTTCTCTTCTCTTCTCTTCTCTCCTCTCCTCTCCTCTCCTCTCCTCTCCTCTCCTCACCCCTTCCCTTCCCTCCCCTCCCCTCCCCCCCTCCCCTCCCCTCTCTCCTCTCCTCTCCTCTCCTCTCCTCTCCTCTCTCTCTCTCTTTCTTTCTTTCTCTTGGCAAGCTTGTTTGATCACCTTCAAGGCTGCTCAGAGGCATTTGGCTCCGTCCTCTCTCCTCTCCTCTATAACCTCTGCGTGAAGCCACTGAGTGAGACCATCCGTCACCAGGGCTGGAGGTCTCCTCCGTCTGCTGATGTTATAAGGTTCCATCTCCACCTCTGGGGACCCAGGAGATGCTGAGGCTGCCCCCTCGAGGGTCCTGGAGGCTGTGGGGGGAGGGGCCGAATGGGGGATTGGAGGCTTCGGCTGAACCCTGGAAAGACCAAAGGGCTCTGGGTGTTGGGAGTCCTAAGATGGGGGACTTTAACCAACTTCCTTCTGGGTGGAGTTGCATTGTCCCAGAGACCCAGTTGGCAATTCTGGAGATTCTCCTGGACTCCCGGAGAGCAGGAGGCAGTCACGGTTAGCAGAGTGTCTGTAAGATTTTGGGTTAGTTGGGGCCACTTTGGCAAATAAATTTAATAAATAACTAAGTTTCCAAACAAATAAATAAACAAACAAACAAACATATGTTATGGTATTAGACCTAATTAAAAATCTGGTTTCATTTTCAACGAGATCCCAAGAATCATCCGACTCGTGCTGCGTCTGTCCTTCCCGTCTTCTGCATCATTTCTTTCCTGTTGTGTCTCTCATGTCCCTCTTTCTCCTCCTTCCCTCCAGCCAAGCCCTCCGTCTCCATCTCCCCCACCAAGATGGACCCCTCTTCCCCCAACACCATCCTCCTCTGCACCGCGACCGGCTTTTACCCCGTGGAGATCGAGGTCCAGTGGCTGAAGAACGGGCGGCCGGAGGAGGAGGGCGTGGCCTTTGGGGAGGAGTTCCAGAATGGAGACTGGACCTACCAGCTCCAGGTGATGCTGGAGACCCAGCCCCAACGGGGGGACGTCTACACTTGCAAGGTGGAGCATGCCAGCCTCGAGGCCCCCATTACCGTCCAGTGGGGTAAGCCCCTCCCTCCCCTCCCTCCCCTCCCTCCCCTCCCTCCCCTCCCTCCCCTCCTGCTCTGGGGACCCCATCCTGCCCTGTGAAGGGGGAGAGACCCTCCCCATTGGGGAAGCCATTAGGGACCCTCCTGGGGGATCGTGGGCCTCATCCTCCTGCTCAGGTGAGGCTCCTTCTCCTTCCCCAGAGCCCCGTT
>WNWU01013820.1:5124-31822 GCA_012654045.1 Ptyas mucosa | reverse complement strand
GCTATCTTTTGGCTAGCATCAGGTTTTCCTTTGTAATCAGCAAACCAGCTGTTTCATTATTTCCCCCAAATCAACATGTTGGGATAGACCTTCTGTGAACATGGGAGGTTCTTAATACAGGTAATCCTTGATTTCCAACCATAATTGAGCCCAACATTTCCACTGCTAAGCAAGACAATTGACCCCGGGACACTGCAACTGTCATAAATACGAGCCAGTGGCCAAGGATCTGAATTTTGATCATGTGACCACTGAGATGCTGCAACACCTGCAAGTGTGAAAAATGGTCATTACTCTCTTTTTTCAGTGCCGCTGAAACTTCAAATGGTCACTAAAAAAATAGTTGTAAGTCGAGGAATATCTGTATGCAGAAGTAGCTTGTTTGCTAACAATAAAATATTGAGCCATAGGAATGGGAAAAGTGAAGCTCTTTCAACATGAAACTGGGGATGAGATTAAGTCCTGTCCCCAAACAGCTACTGGGCATGTGGGTACAGTGGTTAGAGGAATGCAGTTAAGAGCCTGAAGCCATGGCCTTGCGTTATCTAGTAGCAAGAAACAGGATATGGTCGGGGCATAAAAGGCCAATGCAAAAGGATCTGCCCCCTCTTACAAACTGTCCAGAAAATCCTTGGTTTTTTAAGAGCTTCAGGAAAGATTTATTAAAAATAGTGGCGGAAAATTGGAGCCGAACACTCCAAGGAAGTGCTTTCAGATGCAGCAAAGGTCATTTTCTTCTAGCTTAAGAGAAGATAATAACTGCAACAATCAAGAAACCTTTCTGATCGACAAGCTCAGTGTCTTAGCCCCTAAGTCACCTAATCAGACTAAATGACTAGATGACCTCCAAGGTCCCCTCCAACTCTTGTTATTCTGTTAATCCGAGGCTTTGGTGAACATGACAGTAGAGGCGTCGACGTGACGTCCCGCCAGCCCCGCCCCTTTCGAATCTCCGCGGGATCTTGTCACGATTCATAGAACAAAGAGGCGCCGCTTGCAACTCAATAGTCCCGATGCTCTTTTTGTCATTTTGTCCCCCACCCCCACCTGTGACGCCTCCGCGCCGTCCTTTTATGCCTTTCCCCGCACCTGGATTGCGGAGGTGTGTGCTATGCTTGAACATGGAGGTTCAATTTTCTATAGGAAGAGAGAGCTCTGCAAAGACCAGTTGTTGTATACTCTCCTTTACCAGGAGAGCGTTAAATAGGTGCAGTTTTTTTAAAACAAAATTATTTACTCAAGGATAATTTCCCTTTAACCTTCCCCCCCCCCGCCCCCTTCCTGGATTTCCTATTTTCTGAAAGTTTCAAATTCAACTTACTCTTTCCGAACTCTTGAGATTCGCCAAGAAAATGAAAGAACGGCAACACCAAACTAAAAGCTTTATCCAAAGGAGCTGCAGGAAAAGGAATTCACTAAGAGGAAACTACATTTCTGGATCTACTCTAGCTGCTGAACTTTGTGTTTTTAACCCGTTCAGCTTCTTGGAAAGTTTCACCATGATTGTAAAATGATCTCCCAACCAACCGTGCTTCCTTATGCAGAATTCAACGGCCAGAACAGCAGTTTACAGCACAGATTTAAAGCAACACGGAACAAAAAATGTATTTGCAATAACGATTCCATTTTGGAACAAGTCCTCCTAGGGATTAACTTTAGTTAGCCTTTGCTATAACGGTAAACCCAAAAAAGTGTCCAGAACTGGCCCTAAACTGGTTTTGAGAACGTCTGTTTAAACTGGATCCAGGTGCAAAGGACTTTCCAGCAGTATACATGACAATCAATACAGGCAGACCTCGCCTTACAACAGTTCATTTAGTGACTGTTGAAAGTTACAATGACACTAAAAAAAGTGACTTATGACCATTTTTCACAGTTACCTTTGCAGCATCTCCATGGTCATGTGTAAAATTCAGGCCCTTGGCAACTGGTTCATATTTATTTTTTAATTTTTATTTTTCATAAACACATTTACATACTCAGTCATTTCCATCATTTTTCATTCATTTTTTTTAAAACTTTCATTTTTAATTTTTACTTTTTCGGGGCTGCACTTTTACCCTTTACTTTTACTCCAACCTTTCTTCTTCTCCTCCCCTTCTCTTCCTTCCTGTTTCTCCTCCTACTTCCTTTGTTCTTCCTCTCCTTCTCTTTCCTACTTTCTTTTCTCTTCCCCCACTCCTCTCTTCCCCCCCCCTCTAACCTTCTCCTCTACTCTTTCCCCTCCCTCTTGCATGGTGCAGCCTTGGTGGTGCAGCGGACTAAAGTGCTGTTAAGTAGCACTTAGCTGCCAGCTGCCTGCAATTATTGCGAGTTCAAATCTCACCAGGCTCAAGGTTGACTCAGCCTTCCATCCTTCCGAGGTAGGTAAAATGAGGACCCGGATTGTGGGGGCAATAAGCTAACTTTGTATAAAAAAGAACACCGCTTGAGGGGGGTGGCCGAAAGCCCTACTAAGCAGGTGTATACCAAAGTATGAAGGCTATTGCTTAACGCATTGTAAGCTGCCCTGAGTCTCTGGAGAAGGGCAGCATATAAATCGAACCAATAAATAAATCGAACCAATAAATGGTACCTATCTCTGCTGGAACTACAGCCATCAACAAAGAGATAATTTACACCTCAGCCCTAATTTATGTTTGATCTGGATAAGATCCTGTCTTCCAGAGCCAGGGGCTAAATGGCCAATTAAGTAAACAAAGAAATGCTTAAGATAAAACTAATTGGAAGTTTAGATTCCTTTGCAGGGCAACAAAGAATACACAAACATAAATTAGGGGGCCAGAGTTTGGGATTTAACTGGTGTTTTAAAGGTATAAAAAGAGGTTACATCTTCTCTGAAGGTGTGAGCCCTCCCATATACATATCCCTTTGTATGTGTTTGGAATGGTTTTACCCAGCCTTTTGTCTTTGATCAAAGATTAAATGTTGATTCTTATTCAAGCCTCCATTTAAGTCTGTCTTTTTGGTTCACTGAGAGCTTAAGTGTATAGCTGGACCTTACATTTCTGCCGCCCAACGTGGGGCTTGAAGGCAATGTTTTCTTTCAAGGTTGCCACATTTGGCTCCCCATAAAGCCAACTGTTAGATCAGGCGCAGGAAAGAAGACAAGACCAGCGGGGTCTGTTCAACACGTTTATTCAGCTCTCAACTAAGTCAGAACAGACGAACGGCTGTGCTGCCGGAGCCCCTTTTATAGCGCTCCGGCAGACCAGCCGTCCAATGACAGCGGTTTAAATTTCCCGCCTGGAGGATTAACCAATCCCCGGCCGGATGTCCTTATAAGGACATAACACTCCTCCCCCCTAGATAAAACATGGTTCACGTTGTGCCAATCAACAAACGTAGTCACGCAGGTAGGCAGGACGTCTGGAAGCCCTGCTCGACCTGCGCAGTTCATTCTGTGCTCTGCCGTCCTTCTGGAAGGTGGCCGCTCCGGTGTCCTCCGACCCTCGCTCCCGGAATGTCTGCAGCTGGGTCGTTGATGGTGCAGGATCTGTCCGTGCGCCTCCAGCCTTGCTGCTGGGCTGCGAAGTGGTCGTTGCAGGTACCGGCTTCGGTGTGCCGCCTCCCGTTCCGATGTTGGATTTTATCTGCTGGTCCGGTTGGTCTCTTCCCTGGCCTGGGTGCCGATCATCGTGGTGCTGGTTAGTCGGTGGACGATCGTAGGCCGGTAAGTACCTTGGTTTAATTTCGTTTTTTGATAATTGTCCATTTTGTTGATTAACTTGCTGGTCGACCCTGTCTGGGTGGTGCAGGTCGACCTGGTCGGGTTGTTGTCGTTGTTGCCGGGGTCGGGAGTCAGCTGGATGGGGAGTTCCCATCGGGCGTTTAAGTTCCTGTGTACAGGGGCGTCGCAGGCCTCCCTCGCAGGGTTGTCGTTGGCCCCCTTGGTTGGGCATGTCCCGGTCTACTGGTGTTCCCTGGAGGTCGTCACCGCCGGGGTGGCGTTGGGCTGCCTTGCCGGGGAGGTGTGAGTCTCTGTTGCCGTGGAGTCCCCTGTCTACTCGGCACTTGCAGTACGGTAGCGGGTCTGCTGGCTGGCCTGTCGTGCCGGGGTGGTACGGTCCTACCTCGACTGGGTGTTGCAGGGCTACCTCAAAAGGGTGGTGTTGTCCTGCCCTGCCAGGGTGGTGTTGCCCTACCTCGACGGGGTGTTGCAGGGCTACCTCAAAAGGGTGGTGTTGTCCTGCCCTGCCAGGGTGGTGTTGCCCTACCTCGACGGGGAGGTTTTGTCCTGCCATGTAGGGGTGTTGTTGTCCTACCTCGTCAGGGTGGTGTTGTCCTATCTCGACGGGGTGGTTTTGTCCTGCCTTGTAGGGGTGTTGTTGTCCTACCTCGTCAGGGTGGTTTTCGCCATCCCCTTCCCACCGTTTCCGGAGTTGGTCGATGTGACGTCTACAGACCACTCCGTCTTGCAGTTCAACAGTGTAGGACTTCGGGCCGGTTGCGCTCTCGATTCTCCCTTTAAGCCATTTCGGCAGGCCGTGGAAGTTAAGCGCGAAAACCGGATCTCCTGCAGAGAAGGCTCGGAGGGGGTGGCTCGCGGTTGCGGTGACCTCGGAGTGGTACAGGGGATGTAGTCGGTCCAGGGGTGACCTCAGCTTCCTGCCCATCAGCAATTCGGCCGGGCTCTTTCTTGTGGTGGCATGCGGCGTAATGTGCTGTATCAGGAGGAAGTTGTCAATCTTCTCTTGCCAATCGCCCGGTCCCATCCTGGCAAGGGCCTCTTTAGTGAACCTCACCATCCTCTCAGCTTGCCCATTGCCAGCCGGTCCGTAGGGGGCAGAGAGGGCATGGCGAATGCCCAAACTGGCCAGGAACTCCTCCATGGGTTTCGAGGTCAGCTGCGGGCCGTTGTCGGAAACAAGGACGTCCAGCAGCCCGTGGGTAGCAAATAGGCGCCGGAGGGCTCTGATGGTGACTTCGGTAGTGATGGATGCCAGGGGAATGACCTCAAGCCATTTGGAAAATGCGTCCACCACTATCAGAAGGAACTTTCCTTGCATCGGGCCTGCGAAGTCTATGTGTATTCGCGCCCACGGGTTGCTCGGTGTTTCCCATTCTGTAATAGGCGCTTGCGGAGGGGCGGGGCGGACTTCTTGGCACGGATCACATTTGGAGACCCAGTCCTCAATGTCCTTGTCCAGTGACGGCCACCAGACGTAGCTCCGTGCCAGTCCCTTCATGCGTACGATGCCAGGGTGCCCCTTGTGCAAAGTTTTTAAAGTTTTTAGGCGCAACGCCTGGGGAACCACGACCCTGTCACCCCACAGCAGGCAGCCTTTCATGGTTGACAGTTCCTGCTGTCTCTTTGCAAACGGCTTGAAGTCGTCGGTCAACTGTCCCGGAGGCCAGCCGCGCAGCACCCACGACATCACTTGTTTCAAAGTCCGGTCTTTCCGGGTCAGCGCCGCAACGTCTGCGGATGTCACTGGGCAAGCTTGGTCACCATCAATGTGATGCAGTCCCAGGGTGGGGGCAGGGTCCTTCACCAATTCTCTTGACGGGCACCTGCTCAAGGCATCAGCGTTGCTGATGTTGCTGCCCGGCCTATGGCAAAGTTCGTAAGAGTACCCGGCCAAGAAAATTGCCCAGCGTGTCATCCTGGGTGATGAGTAGTTAGCTGTGGGCTTGCTTCCAGACAAGAGGCCCAGCAGGGGTTTGTGGTCTGTGATGACCGTGAACCTCCGTCCGTATAAGTATTCATGGAAACGCTTGATGCCAGCAATGATGGCCAGGGCCTCTTTGTCCAGCTGGCTGTAATTTCTCTCGGCGCCGGACAGCGTCTTTGAGAAATAGGCGATGGGCGCTTCTTTCCCGTCCGGGAATTGATGACTGAGGACTGCTCCGATGCCATATGGAGATGCGTCACAGGTCAACAGCAGGGGGAGTGTCTCGTGGTATTGGATGAGGACACTCTCGGAAGATAGCAGGTCTTTGACAGCTCTGAATGCTGCTTCCTCTTCCTTCCCCCACCTCCAGGCAGCCGCCTTCCCCAGCAAGCGATGGAGCGGTTCAGCCACAGAGGCTTTCTGTTTCAGAAAGACACTGTAAAAGTTCAGTAGTCCCAGAAACGCCTGAAGCTCCGTCTTGTTTTTGGGGGCTGGAGCTTCATGGATAGCCCTAACCTTAGATTTAGTGGGGTGGATGCCGTTTTTATCAATGAGATAACCCAGGAACTCGACTTCCTGGACCCCAATGATGCACTTGTCTCTCCTGACTCTCAAACCCTTCTCCTTGAACCGCTGTAAAACCATGCGCAGACGCTCAAGCAGTTGGGTTTTGGAGTGGCCGGAGATCAAGACATCATAGAAGTAAGGGACCGCCCCTGGAATGCCTTGGAGAAGGCGTTCCATAAATGATTGAAAAATTCCTGGGGCTGCGCTGACTCCAAATTGGAGGCGCGTGCATTTAAAGGCCCCTCTATGGGTGACAATGGTTTGTGCCTCCGCAGTTTTTTCGTCCACTGGCAATTGCTGGTAAGCTTGGGCCAGGTCCAATTTCGCGAATATTGATCCGCTCCCAAGTGAATGCAGCAGATGTTGCACCACTGGAACCGGATATGCGCTCTGCTGGAGGGCCTTATTTATCGAACACTTATAGTCAGCGCAGATGCACACAGACCCATCATGCTTCATTGGGGTCACAATGGGGGTCTCCCATGCAGCATGATCGATCGGTTCCAGGACCCCTTGGGCAACAAGCTTATCTATCTGGGCATCGACCTTGGGCCTCAAGGTGAACGGAACCCTGCGGGGCTTTAGCCTGATTGGAGTGACATTTTTGTCCAAATTGAAGGAAATAGGTTTCCCCACAAATCTCCCCAGCTTACCATCGAAGACTTCCTTGAACTCTTCGATGATGGTGTCGAGTTCGTCCCTTCAAATTTGGTGGATCCCGCTAATTGACAGCCCCAATGGCTCGAACCACTCCATCCCCAGCAGGCTCGGGCGGCTGTGCCTCACAACGGTGATGGGCAGGACGCCCTGGAAATCGTGGTAGGTGACCTGGAGCGACGTCCTCCCCAGGATCTCGACAGGGTTGCCGCCGAAGTCAACAAGATGGGCCCGTAGGGGCTTGAGGTCTTTCTTGGAGATGTCTGGTTTCAGACGCTTTAACTGGTGCCAGTCCATGATGGAGTAGTTCGAGCCCGAATCCACCTCCATGGAACAGGGTGTTCCCTCCACAATCACGGTGGCATGGAACTTCGCGGCCACATCATCAATGGTGTGGATGCCGGAGGACAGATGATCGGTTCTGGTTGCCACGTAGCCGCTGCCGCGTTGCTGAGACCTGGCAGAGGACCGTTTGGATGGTCTCTGGTTGTCTTGCCGTTTCTCGCCCCAGCCGGGGGGAAACGGGCCCGGGGTAGGTGCTTCGGCCCTGCAGGCTTCTGCGATGTGGCCCCGCTTGTTGCAGCGTCGGCAGATTGCGTCTCTCCAGCGACACTTGGCCCTGGCATGGCTTCCTTTGCAGCTACCGCAGGGCTCGATCCGGGCGCCATCTTGGTTGCGCTCACGACGGTTTTGGCAGGAAACCTTGTGGACGGCCATTTCGTCGTCGGAGCAGGAGCTGGCAGAAGACTCCTCAGACGAGCTTTTGGGGTGGCGTTGCAATTTGTGCACCCCTTTAGCCCAACTCATAGCGGCAGCTGCCTTTTCTGAGATTTCGGCTGCGATCGCCTCCTCGACAACGTCCTTTAACAAGATTTTCTTTCGGCTGAGGAACTTTCGTTGCAGTCCAATGTCCCTCATGCCGAAAACAATACGGTCTCTGATGGCGTTCTCAACGTTGTCAAACTCGCAATTCGATGTGAGTTGCCGCAGAGCTGCCACAAAGTCCTTGATGGGCTCCCCTTCCAACTGATTCCTCTGTTGAAAGGTGAATCTGTTGGCAATGGGAGTCCCAGTGGGAGCGTAGTGCTCCTTGAGCACGTCTTGCAAATCGGCCCAAGACATCTCCTCGATGTTCCTTGGGGACACGAGGTCGATGGCCATCTCCAACACTTCGGAGCCGCAATGCGCCAGGAACAGGGCTCTCTTCCGTTCATCGGAGAGGTCTTGATAGTTGTTTCCCCGCAGAAACTGGCGGAAACGAACCAGGTAGGAGGTCCATTTCTCCACTCTGGGGTCGAATTTGGAGATCGGAGCCATCGCGGCTTGTGACGCCTCCATCTTCAGTGACTTCAGCTCAGTGAGGAATTCTCGATGAGCGACTTCAGCTCCGCGTGGCGGTTCTTTTCGATTCCTTCGTCGCCAGTGTTAGATCAGGCGCAGGAAAGAAGACAAGACCAGCGGGGTCTGTTCAACACGTTTATTCAGCTCTCAACTAAGTCAGAACAGACGAACGGCTGTGCTGCCGGAGCCCCTTTTATAGCGCTCCGGCAGACCAGCCGTCCAATGACAGCGGTTTAAATTTCCCGCCCGGAGGATTAACCAATCCCTGGCCGGATGTCCTTATAAGGACATAACACCAACCCCCTTGTGGTTTGGCGGCCTTCACCAACGGCAGGCAGAAGAAACTGGCGAGGACCAGAGACGACGTCAAGAGCGCTCCTGGCAAGTTTAAACCGGTGACTTCGATCTGGTCGGCCGTCAGCAGATTCTGTTTCCAGCCGGACCTGAACGCCCTAATTGAGGCATGAGCTAGTATTGGGGAAGATTGTACTCAGCTAGGTGAGTAGAGACTTCTTCTTTTGGGTGGGGTGGGGAGTGTTGCTTTGTGAGTGTGTGAATTAGACGAGGGAAATTCCTCAGAGGTTTGCCCTCGAAGTGACGTGCGGAGATCCAATCTGCGTTTCTGATTATCCAAGAGGAGATCAGCCAGAGACGATCGTTTTGAAAGGCGTGTGATTGGTGGAATATTAAAAGTGTGTAGTGCAGGAGAGGGCTCTGACGAAACTTCGGACTCGCAGGGGAGGTCTGGGAAATCTCTTAAGGAAAAAGAGAGGGTTTGGTTAGGCTTCGCACCGACGGAAAGGTGTAGGGAATCTCCTCAGGAGACAGAGAAACTCTAGTCGGGTTTTGAGCTGACGGAAAGGAATCCCCTGAAAAATGGGGAACCATGCTGGTAGCCCATTCGGAATGAGTAACTTTGTAAGAAAAACAGAGCCGTGTTCCACTCTGGACTGCGTGTTAGCCCACTGGGACACAGTAAAGCCTATTGCAGAAAAAAAGATTGTTCTAAAAAAAAATAAGCTGAAAGCCCTCTGCACATCCATCTGGCCAACCTACTTAATTGGTCCTAACATAGGAACCTGGCCTCCAGAAGGCAGCCTTGATTTAGATTTTGTCAACAAATTTGCTGAATTTCTGGCTACCATCGGACGAACTGAAGAGGAGCTTTACATTAGCTTCTTCTCCAATCTCTTTTGTCGCCCAAACACCCAGAAATCATGTGGGCTCACTCCAACACCATTTTCTAAAATTTGCCCCATTGTCACTTTTGCAAAAAAGAAAAAGCTATCCAAACTGACTGAAGAAGAAGAGGAGTTTCCCCTGCTATATTATGTTGCTCCCCCTTCCCCTCATGTAAATGCTGTGCCTTTAATGGCTCAGGTACCTCAGGCAGCAGCACAATCTGCTGTGTGGGATCAGGTGCGTCCAACTGCCCCTCAGATTAATCCACAAACTCAAGTGCTCCCAACAACATCACAGCCATCCCAGGCTAATCCACAAAGTTCAACATCCCAGGCAGCCCAAGCTCTGTATCCAGAACTGACGGCTTTAAGTCCTCCTCACACTAGGACGGGACAGACTTACGCACTTGCCGGCCAACCAGGTCCCTCAGTCCTAGCCCCCGTTCGACAAGTTCCTATGAAAGATGAATTGGTGTTTGTTCACACACCTTTTACTACTAATGATCTTTTTAATTGGAAAGCAGGACTTCCCTCTTACAGGGAATCCCCCCAAAGTTATGTTGAACTTGTTCAACGTGTGATGGCCATTCATAGACCTAATGTGCCTGATATTTTTACTCTCTTATTGGCCCTCCTGTCTACTGAGGAAAAACAACGAGTTCTTAAAGCCACCCCGGCACACTACAAAGCTGCCAGAGAACATGGCATTCAAACTAATCACGATGCCCCAGTTTTATGGCCTGGACCCCTGGTTCTTTTTAGCCCCAGCTATGAGGTTGATCCCAACACAGATCAGGGTGCCCTCATCCTCCAGAGAGCCAGGAATGCTACCCTTCAAGGACTAAGGCTCGGTGTTCCAAAACCGGTGAACTTTCACCGCATTCATCAGATCCTTCAAAATCCAAAGGAATCCCCCACTGATTTTTTGAACCGTTTGAAAGAGGGATTTCGGAGGTTTACTGACCTCGACCCTGATAGCCCAGCTAATGATGTTTTGCTGAAAATGACCTTTGTGGGACAAAGTGCTCCCGATATAAGAAGGAAATTGCAAAAACTAGAGACCCCTACAGCTAAAGACTTAGAGGCCCTCATTCAGACAGCTTTCACTGTCTATGCCCAAAGGGAGGAAGAGGAAGAAAAGAAAGAAGATAGGAAAATGAGAAAGCAAGTTGCTCTTTTAGCAGCGGCTTTGAGCCCCCAAAGTAAAGGCAGGGTGAGACCCCTCCCGAAAAATCAATGTGCTCGGTGCCATCAAACTGGCCATTAGTGGAGAGAATACCCCAACGAACCACAACAGCCCAATAGGGGACGCGGACGAATGAGGGGAAGGGGAGGATACAGATCTGAGTCCCCGCAAGCCCCCCTCATGTCAGCTCAGGCTCCTGAGTTTTATTCAGAAACCTACTGAAGGGGCTCTGGAGGGCCAATTGCTTCCCCAGACCCTCTGATGGAGTTAAAAGTGGGGAACAAATTTTATTCCTTTTTGATTGATACAGGAGCTACCTTTAGCGTCCTGAACGATAAATCAATTCCTTGCCTCTCTTCTAAAGCCACCCCCATTGTTGGAGCAACTGGGATAGAAGAGAATGCCCCAATTAGTCACCCAATGGCGGTTGAACCAACCAAGGGACCATCACTCCAGCATTCCTTTCTAATATTGCCACAATGTCCTATCAATCTTTTGGGGAGGGATCTGTTAGGAAAATTGGGGGCAGTTATACAATGCTCCCAGCAGGGAGTTTCCCTTGAAATTCCCCCAGAAAGAGCTTATCTTTGCTTCCTAGGGAAAGAAACAATCCTTAGAGGACCTGATTCAAATAAAATAAATCCCCAAGTTTGGTATCAAGGAATCCTTGGGTTTGCAAAATTTGCTATACCCCACATGGCTCAGCTCCTCCCAGATGCCCAACCTATCTCTATTCGCCAATACCCTATCAAATGGGAAGCCCGGCTTGGCATTAAAGCACAGATTGAACTTTTTCTGAAAACTGGGCTCCTCGTCCATACACAATAATATTGGTCAACGCCAATTTTTCCCGTTCCTAAGCCTGATGGGACTTGGAGATTTGTTCACGACTTGAGGGAGACAAACCGTCGGCTCCGCCCACTTCATCCTGTGGTGTCCAATCCATATACTTTGCTGACTACACTCTCTAGTGACCAGAATTGGTATATGGTCATAGATTTAAAAGACGCCTTCTTCTGTATCCCTCTGGCTAAAGAGTGTCAGTCATACTTTGCTTTTGAGTGGGAAGATCCTTCCGAGGGTTCCAAGTGCCAGCTGACTTGGACTCACCTACCACAGGGCTACCGTAACAGTCCAACAGCTTTCGCTGCAGCCCTTGCCCAGGATCTTAAGGACTTTGACACCCAACAAACTTCCCTTTTACAGTATGTGGATGATTTATTAATAGCTGGCAAAGACCAGAAAGATGTTGAGAATACTTCAATCGCCCTCCTCAATCACTTGGCTGAAAAGGGCTACCCAGTATCTAGGAAGAAAGTCCAATGGGCCACTCGGGTACCTGGTTTTCGTTCTGCGCAAAGACTGCCGGCTCCTACCTGAAAGCCACCTACAGGCTATTTCAGCCTTACCTACACCCACTAACGTTAAACAGCTGCAGTCCTTTTTAGGCATCACTGGCTATGCCCGGCTGTGGATTCCAATGTATTCTGTCATTGCTAAACCTCTTTATCAATTAACTCAAAAGGACATGGCCTGGGAGTGGACAGGGGAACATCAGAAAGCATGGCAGGACTTGAAAGATGCCTTGGGCCGTGCCTCTGCCTTGGTGTTTTACTGCAAAAACTGGGCCCCGAAAGAGTTCCTGTTGCTTACCTTTCAAAAATCCTGGATCCAGTGGCCAGAGGCTGGCCAGCCTGTCTCCAATCTGTTGCAGCCACAGCCATCCTCATCCAGGAGACTCACAAAATAACTTTGGGGGCTCCCCTTAACATTTATACACCTCACTCAGTTCAAGCTCTCCTTAAACAGAAACTCCCAGCATGGGCCACCTCATGCCAGATTTCTAAGTATGCAAGCCAGATTTTAGAATCAGACTCTGTTCAGCTTCATAGATGTGAAAGGCTGAATCCAGCTACCCTTTTGCCTTGCCCCCCCAAAGAGGGTCCACAGCATGACTGTTTAGCCATCTTGGAATCTGTGGTAGGCATTCGTGCAGATCTTAGGACTGAGCCTTTTGACAATCCCGAGTCCCAACTCTGGACTGATGGCTCCTCTTTTGTAAAAAATGAAAAAAGATACACAGGACTGGCTGTAGTTTGCAGAGATGGCCCCCTCCTCCTACGACAACTCCCCTCTCACTGGTCCGCTCAAGCGGCTGAGCTTTTAGCCCTGACTGAAGCATGCCATCTGTCAGCTGGGCCACGCACTAATATCTATACTGACAGTCGTTATGCATTTTTGGCTGCACACACTCATGCTGCTCTATGGAAGGCTCGTGGATTTACGGGTGCAGATGGGAAAAGCCTAAGATGAAGCCCTTGCTAGAAAAACTTGTCACAGCTGTCAGACAGCCCTCTCAGCTAGCTATCATTCATTGTCAAGGACACCAGACAGACCACAGTGAAATCTCTCATGGGAACCGGGCTGCTGACTATTGGGCCCGCCAAGCTGCTGAATCAGGCCCTGCTGTCAATCCCAGGAACCTCTCAGCTTTGCTTCCCTGTGACCCCACACAACACTTTCCTGCCCTATATGATACTAGGGACCAGCTACACCCTGACGGCAAGTGGTGCGATGGGTGGTGAGTCGTTCAGAACAGAATCCAGCTCCCTCAACAAATGGTGTGGAAACTTGTTCAACGAGCTCATCGCATGTCTCACAGCAATCCTCGCCCACTCCAGAAGTGGCTTACATCCCGCTATTGCAATCCAAATTTTCGTGGCCTTTGCAAGACTGTTGTTTCTCAATGTGACATCTGCCAAAGGAACAACCCCCGAGGGGGCAGTCCGCTTCCCCTCTGTCGTCTCTGAACTGCCTGATACCCAGGGGAGGCTTGGCAAGTAGACTTTACTGAACTCCCAAAAAGGGGCACAAAATCTAACCTTCTTGTATTTGTGGATTTATTCACTGGATGGCCAGAAGCCATCCCTACCTCCACCCAAAAAGCCAGAGAGGTGATGAATGCCTTAGTTCTGTGATGGCGAACCTATGGCACGGGTGCCACAGGTGGCACGCAGAGCCATATTGGTGGGCACGTGAGTGTTGCCCTAGCTCAGCTCCAGCGCACCGGCTAACTGATTTTTAGGCCTTCCGGTCCCACTGGAAGTCGGGAAACTGGCTGTTTCCAACCTCTGGGAGGATGGGGAAGGCTGTTTTTGGCTTCCCCAGGCTCCTAGAAAGCTTCTGGAGCCTGGGGAGGGGGGAAAACTGGCCTACCGGGCCCACTGTGCCATTGCGTGCCAAAAGCAGGTGGAAGGGGGGGCATGCGTGGGAGGGAGGGGCACATTGAATTATGGATGTGGGCACCCGCACCCGCGACCCCCCACGCTCCCCTTGCTTTTGGCACGTGATGGCAAAAAGGTTAGCCATCACTGCCTTAGTTGATCAAATTATCCCAAGATTTGGGGTCCCTAAGGGTCTTGAGTCTCACAGGTTACTCAGGATGTCAGTAAGTTTTTAGGCATCCCTTGGCACCTCCACTCTGTTTACAGACCCCAGGCTTCGGCGAAAGTGGGACGTTTGAACAGAACTCTGAAAACAAACTTGTCCAAATTATGCCAAGAAACCCAACTCCCCTGGCCTAAGGTACTACCACTAGCCTTAGCAAGAATTATAGCCCTGCCTTCAGGGAAATTAGGATTGTCACCCTTTGAAATGATGTATGGGAGACCCTTTGTTGCTTCTGCCCTGCCAGATTCTAGTGAACGGGAAAGAAATATCACCTCATATTTGCATAATCTGGCGCAGGTTTTGTCCTCTATTTCTAAACAGGTCCAGTCTGCTTTACCTCCAGCTGCTGACGTGCCACCATTGGCTGAACCGGGCCAGTGGGTAAGGATCAAAGAACTATCCCCCACCTGCACTCATCCCAAGTGGTCTACACCCCACTAGGTTCTTTTGAGCACCCCTACGGCTGTGAAAATGGACGGTGTCAAAGCGTGGCTCCACACATCACGAGTCAAGCACATCCCCAAGCCCTCTGAGCAGTGGCAAGTCCAACAGCTGGAAGGACTCAAGCTGAAACTTCACCGCTCCCCAGCATCGCCTGCAGACCTGTTCACTGATGAACTGGATAGACTGGATACCCATTGAATATATTTGGTTTGCTGGTTTTGTTGTCTTTGCTGTTTTTCTGCTGTGTTGCTGCTGTTTTCCCCGCACATTCTTTGGAAAAGGTAACAATGGCTCTGATCTTTATTTTGGTTCCATCATTTGTCTCAATGTTTTTGATCCTTGGGACTTCTATACCCGCGGCCAAACTCTTCCGGTCCCAGTGTGAACAATGTTTGGTTACCACTCGCCATGGCAATCAAGTTTACTAAAACTCTTGTCTATCACTCTCATTATGATTGTCAGGACAGCAATAACACATTTTGTGTCCACAACACTACTACCTATGAGATCTGTACTAATAACGGGAACCCCATATGTTTTAACCCCCAGGGTTCCCGTTTCATCCTGAACATTGAGGTTACTGGTTATCGAGGTAGTAAAAAATCTGGTGTCTATCTTGGGAGGAATCAGAGTACTTCTCAGAATCCTCGGGTTCAAATCTGTTTCGATGCCTGTTATGCTATAGAATGTGGTTCTATAGATTGGCACCAGTCATATCGTACCTTAGAGAAATACCTCTATGATTTCTTTTACAACCCTCCTGCTATCTCCTATGATGTTTCTTCTCAGTCTTATATATACTGGCACACTAAGAAATCCCAACCTCGACTAGGACCACCCCTAAGTGGTTGTTATGGTTCTATCTCCTGGGGGGAGGCCACATTGACTTCTCATCTTTATAAATGCAACCCTATGTGCCTACTTTTCAATGCTTCCCCCTCCAGGCACATTAAATGCGGGTCTTGGGATAAACAAAAGGGGGAACTGTTCCCCTTGGCCAGATTGAAATTAAAGTTACCAGAACAGTGCACCAGCCTGAGTGCTTCACAATTTTCCATTCCTTTTATGAAGAAATGGAGAAGAAAGTAGAAATTCCTCCAATAACAAAAAACCTCTTCATAGACTTAGCTGAGAGGATTGCATCATCCCTCAATGTGACTAATTGCTACATCCGTGGAGGCACGAATATGGGGGAACGATGGCCATGGGAATCCAGGGAAATAAACCTGAACCCTCTTCCTCAACTGAACCTCACATAGTCCTCTCTAGACCTACCCCGGGAATGGATCCTACAAACTTCCATTATTGGAGAGATACGTTTTCAAAGACCTGTTTCCCGACTCTTTACAATCCCTTTAGGGGACTTAGTCTGTCAAAACCTTATTTTAGCCGCTAATGCAAGTACCACTTGGTGGTCTGGCGTGAATGCTACTCAACCAACAAACCCCTTTTCTGGGTACAAACAGCTCTCCTCCCTCTGGGACCGTCTCCATGACACCTCTTCATCTTGGCCTGCCCCAGATGGACTCTTTTGGATTTGTGGAAGAAAAGCTTATGTGTCCCTTCCACGTAAATGAAGTGGTACTTGTGCCTTAGGGACCGTTAAACCTAGTTTCTTTCTTTTACCCATCACTCAAGGAGAGAAACTTGGTGTCCCAGTTTATGATGAAGTAGGACACAGGGATAAAAGATCCCTTACATTTGGGGATCTCAAAATCACGGATCAGAGAACTTGGCACGATGAAGACTGGCCCCCTGAAAGAATTATCCAGGTATATGGCCTAGCCACATGGGCTGAGGATGGGATGTGGGGCTACCACACACCAATTTATTTACTCAGTCGTTTGATCCGTTTGCAAGCGATTGTTGAACTCATTACCAATACTACAAGCACTTCCCTTACTCTGCTTGCTCAAACTAATATCAAGATTCGCACTGCTGTCTATCAGAATCGTCTTGCCCTCAATTATTTACTTGCTCAAGAGGGAGGGTGTTAAGGATATTGATGTTGTTTTACCAACCAGCAGAGTAACTGCACAAGGAAACGTTGAGAGCAATGAATAAGAAAACTGGTTTAGCAAAAGTGTACTTTATCATAGGAAAAAGCAGTAGCGTAGTCATAAACAAATCCCAAGTCTTCACCAATAAATCAGTCCAGTAAATCAGTCCAAACAACTCACTCTGGTTAGCAAACCACGATGGTAGCAGATCCATCAACAGATAGCAACTCCTTCACAATAGCAGCTCATAGCAGTTCAGTCACACTAGCAGTTCATAGCAGCAGCAGCAACAGCTCTAACAGACCAGGTTACAATACTTTGTTTAAATATATTCCCAACTAGTCATTATCCCATTACAGCATGACTCAGCAAGAAGGTAACATTTACAGCTTAAAGTTACAGTATATATATATTGCCTGGACAACTGGTTCTAACATTATATACATCATATAGAATCCTAACATTCTCCCCTTTGGACAGGTCAATATATTCAGTTTAGATTCTTAATCCATAGCTTTCACAACATGTTTTATGTTTTATAGCACCTTGCGCTTTGGTAAACGCATCAGCAATATTGTCTTCTGACACACAATATTCTAACGTAACCATGTTGCTTTGGATACATTGACGAACATTAAGATACCTAATGTCAGTATATTTAGTTCTAGTTTTGACTGCTAAATTTGTTGCCATTTTTATAGCAGCTTGGTTGTCCTCATGTATTACAATTGGATAATCCATCTTTAAACCAATATCCATCATTAACTGTTTGTAATAAATCAAATCAGTGCAAACGAGTGACAAACAGGAAAATTCTGCCTCCATAGTCGAAAGACTAATATGTTTTTGACGAATTGATTTCCAGTTAATCAAACAATTGTCTAACATGATAGCTATACCCGATGTGGATTTCCTAGTGGTCACATCAGTAGCAAAACTGGCATCTGCATATGCACTTAATACTAAATCATTGTTAGGTTCTAGATACAATGCATAATGCATCGTCATCTTCAGATACCTTAATATACGTTTTGCGGCTTGCCAATGTCTATCAGTCGGCTCTGCGTTATATCTCGCTAATTGGTTTACTGCAAACGAAATATCAGGTCTTGACCAATTGCTTAGATAAGATAAACTACCTATAAGAGACTGGTAGATCTCCCTACTGAATTTAGGACTTTGGACCTCTCCTTGTTGAAAGTCCTGTGCCATAGGCGTTTTCGCTGGCTTACAGAGCTCCATGCCGTAACGCTTCAATATTTGGCTTATTTTGCTAGATTGAGATATTTTATAACCCCTAGCTGTTTGATTAATATCTAGACCTAAATAATGCCTAATATTTCCCAAACTTCTGATCTTAAATTTGGTTTGTAACTGTTGAACAATATCTATGGCTTCTTTGTCAGTTTTCGTTATTATGGCTATATCATCTGTGAACAGTAACAAAAAAGATACTAGACCATTTGTTTCTCTCTTAAAGAGACACTTATCCGCTACACCTTCATAAAAACCGATCCTATTTAGCTCTTTCACAATACATTGGTTCCACTCAAACCCTGATTGTCGCAAACCATAAAGGCTTTTATGTAACCTCCAACAATCAGTGTGGTTTTGTGTTTCAACTCCTAAAGGCTTCTTCATATAGATGGTGTGTCTTAATGGAGCATGTAAATTTGCTGTTTCTACATCTATATGGTTAATACTATATTTATGCTTAGCCGCCCATACTAGCATTGTTCTTAAAGTACTAGCACGTAAACTAGGAGCAAAAACTTCATCGAAATCTTGTTCAGTCTGAGAAAAACCTTGAGCTACAAGGCGAGCTTTATGGGTTACTGTACCATCTATGCTTTTCTTAACTTTGTAAACCCATCTACAACCTATTACTTTTTCACCAGGTGGCAATTTCACAGTTTCATAAACACCTAACTTAGTTAAAGAATTAATTTCCTTACTCATTGCCTCCTTCCAAGCATTTTGCTCCTTATCAGGATAAAGTTTGATATCTTCATAACTTGAAGGCTCAATGTTAATCTGGCAAACCACAGTCGCTTTATAACGATCAGGTGGATGCCTTTCCCTAGTAGATCTTCTAGGTAAAACAGGACTTACAGCAGATGATTCCTCTGACTCCTCCCCTAAACCTACATCCTCTAAAACTATTTCCTGTTCTTCCTCCTTGATAGAGGATTTTACATCATCTAAATCCTCAGGAATATCATCAGGAATTTGATGCTCGATACTAACAGTATTATTATCATGTCTATAGTCTGCATGCTCTAGTCTATTCCATCCTTCATGTTCTAGAAATTTAGCATTAGCACTACAGTACACACTCATAGTTTCCTGTGCCCAAAATCTAAAAGATCTATGGTTTGATTCATAGCCAACGAAAAACATTTTTCTGGCTCTTTGTTGATCCTTTCTCCTTAAACTAGATGGAATATGTACCCAAGCTGGGGCTCCAAATGTGTGTAAATAACTAAGATTAGGTTTCCTCCCATGCCATAAGGTGAATGGAATTTCACCTGTAGAGGAATGAACCACGTTGTTTAACACATGGTTAGCACACATTGCAGCTTCACCCCATAAATTATTAGGCAAACCAGAATCTGCTAACATAGTTCTAATCATGGCCTGTAATGTTTGACCTCTTCGTTCGATATACGAATTATGCTGTGGTCTGTACGGAGCAGACCGCTTATGCTGGATCCCTGCATCCTGCAAAAACTTTTCCAACTTTTGGTTGGTAAATTCCGTACCATTATCAGTAACTAAGCATTTAACCTTGAATTTCTGTTTCCTTTCTACAAAACGTATCCAGTTGGTAAGATGCTGGAATGTTTCACTTTTTGTTTTCATAAGATAACAGAACCCGTACCTTGAATAATGGTCAACCATGCTTAGAATATAGCAGGCACCGCCAATGCTAGGTTTCTTGGGTCCAATTAAGTCTATAAAAACTACTTCTAATGGGTTTGTAGTTTTAAAACCATTAACACGGTTTGCTGGTGTTATCCTACTCTTCTGTTGACTACAGGCATTGCAATTTAGATATTTACTACATGCTTGTAGTTTTATTCCTTCAGATAATTGTACTGTTTGTTTTAACGTTCTGAAGTTTAAATGCCCAAGCCTCCGGTGTAACAGATGAATACATTCATCATGTGGTTTAACATTATTATAAACAGACTTAGACTTAGCCATCAATACTGGGTTATCTCGTAAAACAAATAAATCATTTTCTAAACTTGCAGTAACAACTTTGCCATCTTTCTCAATAAAACACTTATCATTTTTGAATGTTACTGTAAACCCAAATTTCAGTAATGATTTAACAGATAATAAATTAAATTTTAACCCAGGAATATATAACATAGGCAATGGCTCATTGCTAAATGACCAATGAGCAACACCCTCTCCTGCTGCCTTAACTTTCCAACCATTTGCAAGTTTTACATGCTGGTTACTCTTCTCTATTTTAACAAAAAAATTTCTGTTTCTAGAAATAGATTGAGAAGCACCACTGTCAACAACCCAGCAATCCTGGTTAACATCAGTAGTTGAACTTGATATAGCTAAATTACAACCCTTCTTGGGTCTAATATTGTCCCTAACAGGCATTTTCTTATTTTTACAATACTTAGCTATATGCCCTTTAGCCCCACAAGCAAAACAACGTTTTACAACATAGGCAGTTGAGTACATTTTTTCTTCTTTTGGTTGTTGCACTCTCAACTGATCCCTTTCTTGTCTTCTTTTGGATTCTTCCAATAACCTACCAGTTATGCCAGCCAATGTCAGGTCATCTCTGGACAAAACCTCTAACGAAGAAACATAGTCATCATAACTATAGTCTAATGAAGAAAGAATTATATAAACTTGTTGTAGTTCCGAGAAAATCAGTTCCTTTTCATGTAGCTCCTGGAAAATTCTGGTCATGGATTCCAAATGAGCCATCATATCTCCACCCTTAAGAAGATGTTGTTTAAACAATCTTCGTGTGAGATAAATATGAGCACCCACAGTGTCTCGAACATATAGTCTCTTCAACTTGGTCCAACACCTAGCAGCAGACTCTTCGCCACGAATATGGACAAGCTGCTGGTCACCCAGTGTTAGTCCAATAATGCAAAGAGCTCGTTCATTGTCTCTGTTAAACTTGGTTATCTTCTTCACGTCTTCTTCATCATCAGGATTCCATGCTGTTACATCCGGTGGATTATTAACTATGTCCCAAAGTCCTTCTCTACGTAGAAGTAAACTACATTTTGTAGACCAGGATACATAGTTTGTTCCATCCAGCCGGGTTATCATGGAAAAATTTGCTGCCTGTTCTAGAGCCATCTTCACTTGGATTGTTTATCACAAACACAGTTTGTACTATTCACATTTACTCTCAGTTTAGCTTTTAACAATCCTTGTTAGTTATGGTTGGCTCTGGGCCCATAACCCATGTTAAGGATATTGATGTTGTTTTACCAACCAGCAGAGTAACTGCACAAGGAAACGTTGAGAGCAATGAATAAGAAAACTGGTTTAGCAAAAGTGTACTTTATCATAGGAAAAAGCAGTAGCGTAGTCATAAACAAATCCCAAGTCTTCACCAATAAATCAGTCCAGTAAATCAGTCCAAACAACTCACTCTGGTTAGCAAACCACGATGGTAGCAGATCCATCAACAGATAGCAACTCCTTCACAATAGCAGCTCATAGCAGTTCAGTCACACTAGCAGTTCATAGCAGCAGCAGCAACAGCTCTAACAGACCAGGTTACAATACTTTGTTTAAATATATTCCCAACTAGTCATTATCCCATTACAGCATGACTCAGCAAGAAGGTAACATTTACAGCTTAAAGTTACAGTATATATATATTGCCTGGACAACTGGTTCTAACATTATATACATCATATAGAATCCTAACAGAGGGGTTTGTGGAAAATTCAATCTCACCAACTGTTGTTTAGAAATTGATGATAATGGTAAGGCCATAAGGAGGTTACTGCCAGGATGAGAAAACTCGCACACGTTCCTGTCCAAAAATGGACTGGGGCGATAGATTTTAACTGGTTCGGCAGTATCTTCTCTGACTGGAAACGAATTGGGTTCATGGTGCTATTGGCCTTTCGGAGTCTCCTTTTTCTCCCTTGCCTCATTCCTTTAATCCAAAGAATAGTCACATCGACTCATTTCTGGGATTACAGTCATAGCATCCTCAGTGTCAACCACCCCTCGTCAAAAGCCTGCAAATCTCATGATTCTTAAAACAATCCCTACTAAATATGTACCCCTCTTACAGCATGATGGAAAGCATTCCATCGTTTCTGGATTCTCCTGGATTCCTGGCTGTCTTTAGATGAACATCTGACGGCCGTGACCAGGAGGATTTTTCATCAGGTCCGCCTGATTCGCCAGTTGCACCCCTTTCTGGATCGGGACTCCTTACTCACGGTCACTCATGCCCTTGTAACCTCTCGCTTGGACTACTGTAATGCTCTCTACATGGGACTCCCCCTGAGGAGCACCCGGAGGCTCCAACTGGCGCAGAGTGCAGCCACGCGGGTAGTGATGGGAGCGACCTGGCGCTCTCATGTGACACCGCTCCTGCGCGAGCTGCACTGGCTCCCGGTGGTCTTCCGGGTGCGCTTCAAGGTGTCGGTCATCACCTTTAAAGCGCTCCATGGCTTAGGGCCCGGGTACTTACAGGACTGCCTACTACCTCCAATAGCCTCCCACTGACTGGTACGCTCCCACAGAGAGGGGCTCCTCCGGGTGCCGTTGGCCAAACAATGTCGACTGGCGGCCCCCAGGGGGAGAGCTTTCTCTGTGGGGGCACCCACTATCTGGAACGACCTCCCCCCAGAGATTTGGCGGATCCCGGATCTTCGTACCTTCTGCCGTTAATTAAAAACTTTTTTGTTTCGTCAGGCGGGCCTGGCCTAATTTCTTCCCTTTCTGTATGAAAATTTTAATTTTATAATTTTAAAATTTTAAATTTGGGGTTTTAATATTTTGTAATGGGTTTTAGATTGTTGGGGCAATTATTTAATCTGGTTTTAAATTGGTTCTTAAATTTTTGTATCTATGTTTTTTATCTTTGCCTGTTCACCGCCCTGAGTCCCTTCGGAGAGAAGGGCGGTCTATAAATCTAATAAATAAATAAAATAAAAATCGTTTAAAATAAAAAGAGTGGAATATAGGAAATTAATAATAAAGATAGAATATAAAATACTGATATACTAGGTTTAGTAAAAGCTTGTTATTCTGAAACCATTAGGTTCCTGTAACATATATATTGTGCCTTTGTATTTATATCACATATATTATTCCTTTCTATTTGTATCTCCTGTTACAAAGATATTGTTATTAGGCCTCTGAAATTTATCTGGTATTTGTTAAATGTATGTCCTTGCCATTTGACCTGAACTCATATCAATCTCTTTCTGTCTTTCTCTTTCTTTCAATTTCTTTCTCTTTCTGTGACCTGACAAAAGGTCCCCCTGGTCACAGCCGTCAGATGATCCTCCAAGGACAGCTGCTGATCCAGGAGGACTCCCAGATTGCGAGCCATTTCCGTGGGGGCCAGAGACTCGCCCCCAATAGTCAGTGATGGAGTCAACTGACTATATCGGGATGCCGGGAGCCACAGCCACTCAGTCTTGGAAGGGTTGAGCTTGAGCCTGTTCTTCCCCATCCAGATCCACACAGCCTCCAGGCACTGGGACATCACTTCAAGGGCATCATTGGGGTGGTCTGGGGTGGAGATGTACAGCTGGGTGTCGTCAGCGTACTGATGGTATCTCACCCCAAAACCACGGATGATCTCACCCAGCGGCTTCACATAAATGTTGAACAAAAGGGGCGAGAGGACCGATCCCTGTGGCACTCCACAGATAAGAGGCCTCGAGGTCGACCTCTGCCCCCCTGCCAACACAAACTGCGACCAGTTAGAGAGGAAGGAGGAGAACCACCGTAACACGGTGCCTCCCACCCCCAGCTCTTCCAACCGATGCAGCATGATACCATGATCGATGGTATCAAAAGCCGCTGAGAGATCTAACAGGACCAGAACAGAGGAGCACCCCCTGTCCCGAGCCCTCCAGAGATCATCAACCAACGCGACCAATGCCGTTTCCGTGCTGTGCCCAGACCTGAAACCTGACTGGAACGGATCTAGATAAGATGTTTCCTCCAGGAATTGTGGAAACTGTTGCGCGACCACACTCTCAACAACCTTCGCCATAAAGCGAAGGTTGGAGACAGGACGATAGTTAGTCAATATTGCCAGATCCAGGGACGGCTTCTTGAGGAGGGGCCTCACCACCGCCTCTTTCAAGGCAGTGGGGAAGTGGCCCTCACTCAATGAAGCGTTGATAACGCCCTGGAGCCAGCCTCGTGTAACCTCCCGGGAAGCCAGTACCAACCAGGAGGGACACGGGTCCAGTAAACATGTGGCCGCACTCAGTCTCCCCAGAATCCTGTCCACATCCTCAGGGGTCACAGAGTCAAACTCTCCCCAGATAATATTCTCAAGACTATTACTTGTCACCCTGCCTTGATCTACCCAGTCGGAGTCCAAATCCCCCTGGATCTGAGCGATTTTGTCATACAGGTATTGTCCAAAGTCCTCCGCCCTGCCTTCCAAGGGATCCTCCCGCACTCCCGGATGGAGCAGGGAGCGGGTCACCCTAAACAGGGCGGCTGGACGATTCCCTGATGACGCAATAGAGGTGGAAAAGTAATTAAACTTTGCCGCCTTTATCGCCACTAGGTAGGTCTTAATATGCGACCTTACCAGTGTTCGATCAGATTCAGTGAGACTGGCCCTCCAACCGCTCTCCAGGCGTCTTTTCCGGCGCTTCATTTCCCTCAGCTCCTCGGTAAACCAAGGGGCTGCGCGGGATCGGCACCGGGTCAGAGGCCGCAGAGGCACGACTCGGTCCAAGGCTCCACCAGCCGCCCAATCCCAGGCAGCTGCCAGGTCCTCGGCCGAGCCGTGTGCCAGATCCTCAGGAAATGGCCCAAGCTCCATCTGGAACCTATCAGGATCCATCAGGCGCCTGGGGCGGATCCATCTAATTGGGTCCGCCTCCCTGCGGCGGGGTGTAGCGGTTCGAAGATCTAGGCGAAGGAGTACGTGGTCAGACCATGACAAGGGTTTCTTGTCTATATCCCCTATAACCAGACCACTCAACCACTGGCCAGAGACAAAAATCAAGTCCAGAGTGTGTCCTCCCCTGTGAGTAGGGCCATGAACTAACTGGGTCAGGTCCATGGCCGTCATGGAAGCCATGAATTCCCGAGCCATCTCAGATGTCTCGCCAACGGACGGCAAGTTGAAATCACCCATGACTAAAAGCCTGGGTGTCTCAACTGCCACCGCGGCTATCATGTCGAGTAGCTCAGGCAGGGCTGCTGCTACGCGGCAGGGAGCCAGGTACGTAAGCAGCAAGCCCATCTGAACCCCATGGCCCCATTTCACAAAGAGGGACTCACATCCAGCAGTCTGTGGCACAGTGGTCTCCCTCGGGCCCAGATCCTCGCTAATAATAACCGCCACCCCCACCCCTCCCCTGGGCCCTCGGCTGATGGAATGCTCTGAAGCCTGGTGGGCAGATTTCAACCAGAGGGACACCTCCCTCCGGGCCCAACCAGGTCTCAGTAATACCCGCCAGGTCCGCTCCCTCCTCCTGTATAAGGTCGTGAATGAGGGGGGCCTTATTTACTACGGACCTGGCGTTGCACAACATCAGCTTAAGGCCCAGGTCCTGAGTACCTGTGCCACCTAGTATCCGGGGGGAGCCTTGGGGATCGGGGCGAGCAATCGCTCTTAAACAGCGAGTGCGCGCCCCCGGCACATGATGTGGTCCCCTGCTCCCGCCATATCTGCCCCTCCCATCTACCGTGCTAATGGTACAGCCCTCATAAATGTCAACCCCCATTCTCTC
This sequence comes from Ptyas mucosa, assembly GCA_012654045.1. Taxonomy (NCBI): domain Eukaryota; kingdom Metazoa; phylum Chordata; class Lepidosauria; order Squamata; family Colubridae; genus Ptyas; species Ptyas mucosa. The sequence continues at coordinate 6,430 of WNWU01013820.1, read as the reverse complement.
CCCAGTCCCTCTTTCTGCACCTCCCAAGCCGTTACCCCGTGCCGGGCTCTGCTTTGACCTAGGTGGATTTCCCCCCCATCCCCTTTGGCCGTCTGCCCAATTTTATTTTAAAAAAATATTAACCCCACTCCCAGAACCCCTTAAAATCTTCTTAAAAAACTTTCCCAAAAAACCCCATAAATTCTTCCTTGCTCCATACCATCTCTCTGGACTCCAAAGTCTGTCATCGAGATAGGCCCTTGGTAATGTAGAGGGCCAAGCCTGTGAGAGGGGGGAGTCTCGCAGGGCGAGGAGTTCTGACGCCGAATACATACAGACATGGGGGGGGGGGAAGTCCAAGGTAGGGGGTCGCAGATGTTGTAAGGGAAAATTCCGGTTCATAGTCCAGGTTGCCGGACTCCATTGCCCTCTCACGGCAATGGGGGAGGAGGTGCAAGCCATTTGAACCTGGCGCTTCCCGGCCAGCCTTCCTCTCACCTAGGCTGACCCAGGAAACTTTGATAGAAAACCCAGGAATCAGGTAGTCATGTTCCGCCTCTCCTCGGCCTTGGGTCCATAAACCAGTATCCCACCTGAGTTAGTAGCATCGCGGAATCATCTTGCTCATAGGGGGATATAGTTCATAAATTTGGTCCAAGGAATCTTGCAGGGCAGGGAAATCACACAAGTTGTAAAAAAGTGGGAGTAACCACAATGGGAGCAATTCACCAGGCCAGAATAGACAAGATGGTTATAGCCATATGGGCGGAGAGAGAAGGGGGGGGGATTCAGACCGCTCAGGTTCATAGTCATGTTCCAGCCCCCCCCCCCCGTAAATCTCTCAACTTCCCATTGGGTGGTAGATATTGTTCCACTAGGGTCCATATGAAGGCAGCCCTACCCCCCGGGGTAGGCACTCACAATCGCCCCGGGCAAATCTGAAGCTACTTGCCAAAAAGCTCCCAAAATGGCTGAGAAGGAGTCTGCAGGCCTTTGGGAGCCAACCCAGGCATCAGCTGCTACCACCGCTGATGGTAAATTAGTTACTTTTAATGTCCATTCTTCAATAGTAGGTAAATCTTCCTTCTTCCAATACTGCGCCACCAAAAGTCTGGCTACAGTTATTAAGTTCAAAATCAAGTTAGTCTCTATAACCGTTCAATCTGTAATTATACCCTATAAACAAAACTGTGGAGTAAATTTTATCTTCTTTTTAAGAATATTTTGCAAAATCCATCATATCTTAATCCAGAATGCCTTAATTTTTCTACATGTCCACCTGTTCTGTCCCCTCCCTGCTTCAGGAGCCCAGACAAGCACACACACA
>WNWU01013815.1:33415618-33427371 GCA_012654045.1 Ptyas mucosa | reverse complement strand
GGATTCTTCTATGCTCCTGGGTGTTTTCTACGATCCCAATTTCCACAATTTATGTTCCTGCCGATGGGAATATCTCTCAGCTAAACCTGTGACAATCTAATAGCTGATGATGTGGACACTGTAGGTCTTATTTTTTACTCAGTTTGAAATGTTTACATGTTCATACAAGCCTCTGTTAGCAAAGACCCTTGTAGGTGAAGGGAATGGCTATCTAAATTGTAGGTGCAAAGATTCTTGGAGGACAACTCAGAAAAAGAAAGAAAGAAATAGGTTTCAAAATACTTTTATGGTATTTTCACTCACTGCTTTAAAAACATCTCCCTGAAACTTCAATTTTCCCAAATTAATAAAAGAAAAAAGAAGTGATAAAAGTGATAAAAGAAGTGAGTACACCAGAAACCGAGCACAGCATCCTGGTATTTCATGTGTAGCGTAATATAAAATACTATTTCATGCCTTTGTTTGGGGAAGCCAGTTTACTTCACCAAAGGTTTCCTTTCATATTTTCAGCAGATCTCAAATAAGATTTCTTCCGATTCAGTTTCTTGGAAAGTTTAGGCAGCCTAGCAGCCAGATCAGGCTGAACACACTCTTTCTGTCCAGGTCCAGCCAGTCAAGCCACATTTTACTCCTCCTAAACTTCTTTAAATACAGAATAGGACTTCTCTCCTCTACTTCCCAAACTCTCCAGCTTCTTCAGCCTACAGTCAGCAAAATCTTCCAAGGCACAGGTCAGAGCTGCTCTTTCTGCATGTTCATTAACAGTACAGGACACTTCTTGAGGACTTCCTGAACCCTCTATAAATATAATGCCACCCACATAATTAAACTCCACTTTCAAATACACTGGTCTACAAGGAGAAAGCCTCCGAAATGAAAGCAGTTTAATTTTATCAGAATTGGGTCACTAATAAAGGAAAATTAAGTCCTGATTGGCTCCATTTTCCAAGTTACAGCTTCAGGTCAAAATTGCATCAAAATAATTCAAAAGTACAAGGGGGATGTGCAATTATCATGTTTTTCTGACAATAAGACGCACCCAAAAATAAGCCCTGGCCTGATCTAATATAAAACCTACCCTAAAAATAAGCCTGGGTAATGGGCATGGGCAGCACAAGAGGTGGCGAGTGCATGTGGGTTGATGGTGTCCAGCAGAAGCCGCAGCCTGCTAGTCCCTTGGGGTAGCAAAGATAAGTCCAAGCATGAAGGCAGAGATGGGGGGAGACAGGTGATCTGGATGTGCTACATGGCTGCCTGGCTCACAGGAGGCTCACGGATGGTAATTGCTCCATTTCAAAGTCCCCCATTTGCCATCAGCCGACGCTTCCAGTCTCTGTCATTTCTCCATCTGGGTTAAAAGTATTCGGGCGCCTATGGGGCACTTGGGAATAGAATAAATTGCTCCATTCCTAAGTGCCCCATAGGCACCCAAACATTTTTTGCCCAGAGAGAGACAAAGCTTTGTCAGCTTTCAAATGGGGCACTTTGAAACAGAGCTAATTGCTCCATTTCAAAGTGCCCCATTTGCAAGCAGGCGAAGCTTCCAGTCTATGCTGGAAGAAAAGTGTGTCTGTCCTGGGAAGCCCTGTAAGCCGTTGCATCCACAGGCAAGCAGATGGTGGGAGGGAGCAGGCAGAGAACCACAAAATAAGACATCACCAAAAATAAGACCTAATGGGTCTTTTGGTCCAAAAATATATATAAGATCCAGTCTTATTTTTGGGGAAACACTGTTCCATAGCTTTTCTGCAAAATGTAATATAGCAATGAAAATGGTGTCACACCAATCATTATAAATTTATCTTTTTATTGATACCAATAACATAAATTTCCATTCGTTTATTGGTTTTTCATGTAACATTTTCATGCTTTTTGCATGAAAAACTGACAAGCTCTAATATCAGATTAAATGACAATCTTTACTCGGTATCTAAACCCTGATTTTCCCTTTCTCTTGTGAACTGCAGTAGGATCATCCCTTGGGATATTCTATCGGCAATAATGGATGGACTCCATTTCCCTTGGTATCTTTTCTCCATGCCTGCGATATCCTGGTGGAATCTCTCCCCATGCTGATCACTCACTGCCCCACAGTTCAAATGGAAATAGTCTAAATACAAGTGTCAGGGTTCCAAGTAGCATCGTCAATGAAAGAAGACTCCAAGGCTAGAAGTTCCTCAAAGTTCCATTTTATTAGAGATGTCATATTGGCACATCCAGGGAAAATCTTGAAGATTTCAGATTCGGATTTTCCCCACCCAACAGAAAGTCCAAGTCCCTGCCCCAGCACTCACATGTCCATACAATCCCCCCTCCCAGTTTTCCACAGCAGTAAATGTGGCAGCCCTGAAGATTCAAAGTAAAAGATGGCTTCCAGGACTGACAGCAAGTGCAAGAAGTGAATTTTCAGTGACATGTTTGCACCAAGTGCTTTATAGGACCTAAATAATTTTTCTATGTGTTTTTCATAGTCATCTGCCTTGCTGTTCTCAAAGTGAAGATAAATGTATACACTTCCATGTGGTACTATTTTCATTGTTCTACCGTACTTTGTCAAGAAGTTACGAAGTTTTCGAAAGGGAAATAAGATTTTGAAACATAAACATGTTTGACCTGTATTCTTAATAGTGAGGATTTAGGCTAAGGATTGTGAAATGTATTATGAGGTATTAATTGAATTGAGATTTAAAATGGATTAATAGAAGGGTAATTGTTTTGATTAAATAAATAAGAGTAAACTTTTTATAAGATGGTAATAGGGGAAATAGGTGATTTGAGATTAAGTATTGTTAATCGTGAGGATTTAGGGTAAGAATTGTGAAATGTACTATGAAGTATTAATTGAATTAAGATTTAAGGAGGGTTAATAGAAGGGTAATTGTTTTGATTAAGTAAATTTGATTAATTTTTTTTAAAGATGGTATTAGTTGAGATAGGTGAGTTAAGATTAAGAAATATGTGTTATGGCAAAATAGAATATACAAAATTTTGTTAAAGATGGGGGGGGGGGACTATATAAATTGATGACCAGATCAGGGCTCTGTTCCAAAAAGATGTAATTTGTGTGTTGGGAGAAAAAAAAACTTTTTGCAAAAAAAAAAAGTTACGAGGCATCATGATCATTAGACACCTCATTCCCTTGTAAGCAAACATACTCACCTGTGTATAAATCTTTATTATGAAATATCTTGAAAGTTTTAGCCAACCGGCACTTTTATCACCTGTTTTCTAATTCATCTAATCAAAATATGTAAAATTAACACATTTAATCTCAGGGGTTGATAATTGCCCAAAATTTGTAGATTTTCTCTTCTGATAAATCTCCTTATAAAGAACTTAGTTCCAATAAGCAAAACAAGAAACAATGGTTGAAAACTAACCAAGGAGAGAAGCAATCTAGAACTAAGGAGAAATTTCCTAATGGTGAGAGCAATTAACCAATAGAATAACTTGCCTTCAGAAGTTGTGGGTGCTCCATCATGGAAGGCTTTCAAAAAGACACTGGACAACCATTTGTTTGAAATGAATCCATAGAATCAAGTTTAGAAGCATGTTTTACATCTTTTGAAAAAAAAAATTACAGTGTGAAGTTTCCGAAAGATGCCCTAATTAATTCATGAGCCATGAGCCAAACTTCAAAAGAAATACAGTCATTTATTAGGAGCACCATTTCGGCAATATTCGGATGCAGTTAGAACTAATCCCATGTACATTTACATCCCCTATGACCCTGTCTCTCCCCTCCTCCCTGGCCATGTCATAAATCACATTCTGCAATTAATCACTTTGACTGGCTGTGAAATCCAACACCCTCCTTCTGATTGCTGTATGGAAGCATGTATTGAATGTATCTTCAGTTAGGGAAATCAATCAGCTCTATCAGTTCTCCCTCCCTCCTGCTCATGGCAACTTGAAAGCTTTGCAAGTTGACATTCAGCTCCCCTCACTTCCTGAGGGCGACCTGCGCAAAGCAAAACAATTTGAGTACAGATGTAGAGTTTAGGGACGTGACCCCCCACCTGGCTTGTTTGCATTTTCTGCATGAAATTTGGCTATAAGGTGATCTGCCTGAATGTTTCGACTCTTTACCCAAGATGCCTCTGATAAGATAATAATAATAATGATAAGATGCCCCTTCCACTTGATTAAATATTGGAGTTGTCTCCTGTGCCACCTCGAATTGAGGATTTGCTGCACCTCACAACGGGTCTGGCCCCCGATGACCACGGGGTCTGGGGGCTCATGGGGTAGTGGCCTCAGGGTCGATCCAACCACAGGTTTTAAGGGGCTACTATGGAATACCGGGTGTATCTTCCCTAGCAGTCAGGGCAACTTCAATTGCACTGTGACGGGGTTGATTATCTTTACTATGGGGAATGGTCCCATAAACTTTGGTCCCAATTTCTTGCTAGGAAGTTTTAACCTCAAATATTTTGTGGAGAGGTAAACTTTATCCCCCAATTGAAATGGCCTTCGGGGAGCTCGGTGTTTGTCTGCCTGTTTCTTACAGGTTTGTGCTGCTTCAGCTAGCGCTTTCTTAACATTCTCCCAGGTTGCTCTCAGTGTCGCCATCCAATCGGTCAAGCTGACTGAGGAGGGAGGCTCCCTTGGGTACTCAGGCATTGGGACAAAGTCCATGCCACTCACTACCTTAAACAGGGTTAGCCCCGTGCTACTGTGAACAGCATTATTATATGCGACCTCAGCGAAAGACAGGAGGTCCGCCCAATTGGACTGCTGATAGTTCACGTAGCACCTCAGGTACTGCTCTACCATGGCATTCAGTCTCTCTGCCTCCCCCGTGGGTACTTGGATGAAAGGCTGAGATAAGACCTTGGGATGACCCAATGGACTGTAGGAACTCCCTCCAGAATTTAGCCGTGAACTGGACCCCTCTGTCAGAGATAACTCTTCTTAATACTCCATGGAGGTGGTAGATGTGTTTCAGGGACAGTTTGGCCAACTGGTGGGCTGAGGGTAGTCCGCTGCAGGGTATGAAGTGTGCCTGTTTGGAAAATAAATCTATTACAGTCCAGATCACCGTGTTTCCCCCACTTTTCGGCAATTCCACTATAAAGTCCATTGCAATCTCCTCCCATGGTCTTGTAGGCTCTGCTACTGATTGTAGCAGTCCGGGGGGGGGGGGTGTTCCTGGTAGCTTCTTCATCATGGCACAGATGGTGCAACTTTTCACATAACTGTCCACGTCTTTCTTTATGCTGGGCCACCAGAACTGCCTCCATGCTAAGTGTAAACTCTTTAGGAATCCGAAGTGGCCTGCCGGTTTAACGTCGTGGCTCCTCTGGAGTATCAGGGTGCATAGGGATTCCGGGACATAGAGCTTTGTCCCCTTCCATGCGAGCTCATCCCTTTTTGTCAGAATGTGTTGATTGTCTCAGAACCAGGGGTCTGCCAGCAGTTAAGTTTTGAGTTTTGCTGTTAGATCGCTTGTTGGTTGGTCGTGCCGGTTGTGGCATTGTCGTCTGGTGGTTACGTGGCCCACTATTTGGGTAAGGGGAACAATGGCGTCCACTACCTGCTCCCGCTCACATTTGTACTGGGGCATGCAGGAGAGGGCATCAGCTAGAAAGTTCCTCCCCCCTAGAATGTGCTTTAGCACAAAGTTGAAACAGTTGAAGTATTGAGCCCAACGGACTTCTTTGGGCGATAGTTTTCGCGGGGTCCTGAGGGCCTCCAGGTTTTTGTGGTCAGTCCAGACTTCGAACGGTTTCTGGCCCCCTTCCAGCAGTTGTTGCCAGGTTAGCAGTGCCCATCTCACTGCAAATGCCTCCTTTTCCCATGCTGCCCATTGTCTCTCTGTGTCTGTGAGCTTGCGGGAAGTGTAGGCGCAGGGTTGTAGATTTCCTTGACTATTTCTTTGGAGTAGCACTGCTCCAACTGCCACGTCGCTGGCATCTGCTTGGATGACAAAGGGTTGTTCGGGGTCAGGATGCTTCAACACCGGTTCCTTCGCAAACATTTCTTTTAGTGTTTCAAATGCCTCTTGGCAGGTCAGATGCCACTGTAGAGGTTGTCCCGGGCGGGGTTTTGTTCCTGGGCTCCCTGTCTTTAGGAGGTCCATCATGGGTTTGGCAATCTTTGCAAAGAGGGGATGAATTGCCTGTAGAAGTTCACGAATCATAGGAAGCTTTGTAGTTGTCTGCGGATGCAAGGGGGTTGCCAGCCTAGGACTACTTGCACTTTGGCTGGATCCATCTCTATTCCCTCATTTGACACTTGATAACCCAAGTAATGTAGCCGTGCATGGTGGAACTCGCATTTTGACAGCTTGACATACAGGTTGGCTGCCAGAAGTTTTTCCAGTACCTGGCGGACAAGGGGTCTGTGGTCATCCATGGTCTCAGTGTAAATGAGGATGTCATCTAGGTAGACGAGAACCCCCTTGTAGAGGTGCTCATGCAGCACCTCATTTATTAATTGCATGAACATCGCTGGGGCTCCCTGCAGTCCAAAAGGCATCACCTTGAATTGGAAGCTTCCTAGGGGGTAGTTGAATGCTGTTTTCCACTCGTCTCCCTCCCTGATACGTACTCGGTAGTATGCTTCTCTGAGGTCTAGTTTGGTGAAGACTTTTCCTTTGGCCAGGTGAGATAGCATGTCCTTCATGAGGGGGAGCGGATATAGGTTGTGTACACACATGGCATTGATACCTCGAAAGTCAACACATAATCTCATAGTCCCATCTTTTTTTTCTTTGAAGAGGACTGGCGTGGCGATCTGTGGTTTGGCTGGCTCAATGAACCCCCTTTCTAGGTTTTTGTCTATGTAGTTGCGCATTTCTTGCATTTCCCAAGGTGTCATGGCATACAGCTTGGACTTGGGTAATTTTGCCCCAGGGATGATTTCGATGGCGCAATCTGCATTGCGATGGGGAGGCAGGACATTGCACTCAGCCTCACTGAATACTACCTGATATTCCTTTGGGATCTGTTCGGTCTCTGGGGTTTTGTCGGATGTGGCTGCCAGTTGTTCTGGTGTGCTCTTTTGGAGGGTTCCTTGCATGGGCAGTATTTCTGCTTGCTGGTGTGGGAGCGGTTGGGGCCCCCTTGCCACCAGATGGTCGGTCCCCACTTGTCTAGCCAGGAGAGTCCCAGTATGACTGGATCTGTCATTTCAGGGGCTATTACGGATCAAATTACTTCCCAGTGATGGGCTAGCTCTAGCCTCACTGGTTCAGTCAGGTGAGTGGCATAGGCTCCACTCATTAGAGATCTATCAACCTGTTCAAACCGGATTGGGTGGGTCAGTCTTTTTGCTCTGATCCCCAGTTTCAGGACTGTGGTTAGGTTGATCAAACATTGAGTGCAGCCTGAGTCTATCAGGGCTTGAAAGGCTCCTGGGTCCCTGTTTTTGGGGCTGTGAGGCGTATTGGGAAAACGAAAGGGTGGACTGGTCCCCTCACCATTGGGTCATTTTTGCCCTCGTCCTCGCTATCATAGGATTCTGGCAACTGGTCATCATTGCCTGGTATTCCCCCCCCCTTTCAGCTGGGTGGGAAGGGACCTCTTCAGCCTGGAGGGCCCTCCGGGATGTGTTGGTGGATCATTTGGGGCCTCGTTCCAGCTGTGCCCTGGGTAGTGGCACTGGCCTAGGCCTTGGGGCTGGGGTTGTGCACACAGATACCGTGTGGCCCTCCCCTCCACATCTATAACACTTCAGCGGGCTTCGAGGGAGAGCTGGTTTCAGGTCAGGTTGCCCCCTCTCTTTCGTGTCTGGTTGCTCTCTCATGTTGTTGGCACACAATCCACTATCAACTTTTATTGCCACTCAGAACCACTCAGAGAGCTCGTTTGGGATGTCCAAGTAAGGGGTTACCTGGGCAATTTGATTGTCCAGGCTTGTTCTGAAAAAGTGCACTAGCAACCGCTCTGGCAAAGGGGGTAGCCTCCCAATGACTCTCCTAAATTCGCGGATGTGCTCTTTAATGGGACAGCCCCTCTGCTTTAGATAGCTGAGCTCATCCTCTGCATACAGGTCTTCCTCTGCCTCCTTGAATCTGGCCTCTAGCAGTCGTAGGAAGTCATCTACATCTTGCAGCTTGGGGGCTCTCCTCTTGTGGAGGGCTGCTAGCCATTCCCTTGCTTCCCCCTCTAGCCCCCCCTGCGATGGCTCTGGGGGATGGGTAGAGGTGTCCATAACATTCTAGGTGGATCACAGCTGAGTCAAGCAATAGAGCTAGCTGGTCTGAGTGCCCATCAAACTTTCCTCTGAACTGGGGAAGTTCATTCAGCACTGCTCCTCTCTCCCCCGTTGGCCTCTGTATGCTTGCATTTGATGTAGCTGGCCCTCTTCCTCAGCTCTAGTTTGGAGGGAGAGAGGGGTTTGTCTGCCCTAGGCAGCCTGCCTGCTGCATGGAAAAGACACTGGTTGCAGCCTTCTTCTGATGGGTGGAGAAGGGGGGCTGTGCTCCTGTCTGCTTCTCCTCACTTCAAAAGGATCCACTGCTCCTCCCCTCTCCTTTGACCTGCATGACAGCCCCTCATCGGGAAGGGTGGCTTGGTCAAATTTCTCCCTCAGCTGCTCTCTGGAACTCCCCAGGGGCTTTGGGAGCCTGGCCTGTTTCCACTCCACTCTTCCCACCTCCACTCCACTCTTCCCAGCTCACTCAGGGGTGTCACCTTTTTCCAGGCATTGGAGTGGGGGAAACTCGACCTCAGCTGCTTTAGGGATTAACTCCCACCAATACTCATCTTTTCTTGCTTCCGCTGCTGGAGCAGGCATCTCAGCTTTGATGTCTGAGGAAGGTTGCACTCTGGCTGCAATTAGGCTCTCTTCAGGTAGCCCGTCTTCAGCCATGATTGCCTGATTTTCCCTCCCAGCACCCCAGACATCGGGAAGCGATTGGAGAGTCCAGGATTCAGAAAACCTGGTAATCTTGATAGATTTTAAAAGTAGTTCTAACTGTCTGTGCAGTTTTGAAAGATTCCCTAATTAATTCATGAGCCATGAGCCAAACTTCAAAAGAAATACAGTCATTTATTAGGAGGACCATTTCGGCAATATTCGGATGCAGTTAGAACTAATCCCACATAAATTTACGTCCCCTATGACCCTGTCTCTCCCCTCCTCCCTGGCCATGACATAAATCACATTCTGTTCCAATTAACCACTTTGGCTGGCTGTGAAATCCAACATCCTCCTTCTGATTGTGGTACGGAAGTATGTATGGAATGTATCTTCAGTTAGGGAAATCAATCAGCTCTATCAGTTCTCCCTCCCTCCTGCTCATGGCAACTTGAAAGCTTTGCAAGTTGACATACAGCATAGAAAAATAAAAACTCAACAGATCAAAATCTTATCCCAATTGAGCCATTACCTCAACCACAACCAAAACCCTAAATAGTTGCCAGCCAGCCAACCAAACAACATCTCCATACTCATTAAAGATAACATTGAGCGAGAACAAAAATGTCAAAACGCTATCTTATTTGGATTAGATGTCATCAATGAACCTGATATCACAAAGGTTCATAACATCATTAGCAGTCATCACACACCAACCATCTCCCCCGACAAAATCATTGAAGTCTCCAGAGGTGGCCCAGAATATAAGAACAGTGATGTCTCAGTGGCCCCACAATTCTGTAGAGTCATCTGCAAAAATGAGACCATCAAATGAAAGTTTATTTACACTATAAATTCAATTGCCAGATCCAACCACAACCACAGCAAACTTTGATCATGGCCTGACCTATCTTTACTACAATGGATCTGCTCCAGTGAACTCTGTGCAGAACTCAAAAGATGCCAAGACCTAGGTGACACAAATCTATACATCGACTACCGTGCTGACTGCATAAAAAGTAAGACCACAATCAATCCCTCAACATCCAACCCTCCATCACACAAAACATCCAACCACCCATCATCCAAGACATCCACCCAACCATCATCCAAAACTAGTTATGCACGTCCCTTACTTCCTCAATACCAACCACTATTGACCTCAAATACAAACTAATAAACACAAGAAGCATCGTTAACAAGCATTGTTAACAAAATGCCCAAACTCCTCCTTTTATTAAATACTGCTACATTTGACATTATATTTGTCTATGAAACATGCCTAAACAAATCCCTCACTGACTCCATTATCACAGTAAGAGACTATCACATTTACTGGTCTGATCGAGAAATCTGAAGACGGGATGGAGTAGCTATCTTCTACAAAAAGTCACTAAACCTAAAAAATATTCAAGTTACATATGAACTCGCTCTTCCAGAAACTATCATCTCTGAACTGTTCTTAAACACCACACTTCACTTTTTACTATGTTACCGGGCCCCTGACTATGATATCGCACATGTGAAGAAGTTAGCCTCACTACTAACATGGGCAGCCTCCTGCCCATACCCTCTCATCTTTCTTGGTGACCTCAACCTACTTCTTATTAATTGGACAATAAACAAATGTACAAACTGAACCCATTCATACAACACTATACAATGCTGTTATAAATCTAGGTCTAGATCAACTAGTAACTAACAACAACTGCCTCGACCTCATCTTCTGCAATAGCTTAAATTCAATTTATGGACTACAAATAAAAGAACCCTTTTCCAGCAGTGACCACAGCATGATTGACTTTTGTCTCAATATACGCCCTTACAAAAATTACCAAAATAATGGAATACCCAACTACAACTTCAAAAAAGCCGACTATGATCTCATAGACACCAACCACTCATCTCTTGATTGGCAAATTCTATTCTCCGGATGTAACACTGCCGAAGACCATTATAACATTTTCTTGCTTGAAATCAATACAATTATTAAACTATATGTAATCACCACCAAAACCAGAAAAAACAAATTACCCATATCAATAGGAAAGCTCCAATAAAAAAAAAAAATCCCTCTGGCGAAAAAACAAAACTGGCTATGTAAGTAACTTTAAAAGCCGCTATAAAAATATATCCCACCAAATAAAGACTGAAAGCACCAATTACCACACAAAACAAGAAGAGAACCTCCTACACACAAAATCCAACTGTACCTTCTATAATTTTGTAAACAACAAACTTAAAGACTCAAGATCCATCCCACCCCTAAAAGGACCTAATGGTAAAGAATACAATGATGAAGCAGTTAAAGCAAACCTCTTCAACAATTCTTCGGCTCAGTCTTTGTAAACAGCAATGGCTCATGCCCAACATTCCCTAGTTATACCACAAATAACTACAACAATCTAACACAAATAGATTTCACAGAAGATAACATTGAAAAGGCACTACACAGACTAAAACCATCTCTATGATGGGACCTGATGGCCTATGTGCATACTTCTTAAAAAAGCTGTCCACTGCTATAGCAGAACCCCTAAGCATAATCTTTGAAAAATCCTTCAGGACCAGCTCCCTACCCAAACTATGGTCACTAGCCATGGTCATCCCTATTTTCAAAAAGGGAGACCCCAGCCTAGTTGAAAATTACAGACCAATGTCTTTACGCTGCGTCACTTGCAAAGTCATGGAATCAATCATTAACCATTCCATTACTCTCCACCTAGAAACAAACAACCTACTGTATATACTCGAATATAAGCCGACCCGAATATAAGCCGAGGCCCCCAATTTTACCACAAAAAAACTGGGAAAACTTATTGACTCGAGTATAAGCCAGGGATGAGAAATGCAGTGGCTACTGCTAAATTTCAAAATAAAAAAAGATTGGTCAAAAGTGCAAGGACCTGTCAGAAATCACCTTTTTTCAGCCCTATGGGTAGTCCTTT
>WNWU01013815.1:33396704-33415608 GCA_012654045.1 Ptyas mucosa | reverse complement strand
AGTGACATGGTTGTTAAGAATGCTACAACAGGCATAAATGATGACCATCTTATCACCATTTCTCTCTCCCCCTCTCTTTCTCATTCTTTCTCTCTCCCCCTCTTTCTCTCTCTCTCTCCCCCACTCTCTCTCTCGTTCTCTTTCTCCCTCCTTTCTCAAAGAGAGAGGTGGTAGGTTTGAGGAGAAAGATTGCTGTACAATAAAAAAGATGAAAGGGAAGAAAATCAACCCCAAACAAATATGAAGATATCAAGATAAAGAATGAATTGTTAAACTTTAAAGAATAAAAGAGAACAAATATGAATAAATAGCAATAATTAGAAACACACATACAAACATACAATGTATTTTCTTTGAACAGAGTATTTGGCCGGTTCACAAATTTAAACAATGTTTAGTCATTTCACTTAAATTTACAATTTCTATATTTCCTTTTTGCCATATTTATTCCTCATCTATTTTTTAAAAAACCGATATTACCCTTCATCCTCATCTCTAATCTTAATCAAATTCAATTTTTCCCTTCTATTATATATTATACCCCTTCCCATTGTCATCTATTTTTATATCCATCCTCACATTGGTTAATTATGTAATATTACAGTTGTTCAATACAAATTTAAAATTTTAATATAAATCAATTAGTTATATAACTATCTTTTTTGTCTATTAAACAATATGAACAAGAATATTCCAATTATTTCCATGCAATCCAATTTTTTACAAATCAATTACCGGTAATGATATTTACCAATAATAATAAACCAAATAATTTCCCCATATATTCTTCCAAACCACAACTTAACCATTTCTGCTTTCAACACAATATACAATTAATAGTATCTCAATTATTACAATTCCCTAGTTAAATAGAACTTTTTTGTCTTTTGTGTTTTTAAATCTTGAACTCTCTTCTTTTGCCATTTGGCATAAATTTCCCATTGTTTGCACCTACCTTTTTTAATGAGAAAAAGAAAAGAAATCTGCCTTTTCAACAACAGCAAAGGCAACAACCTGCTTTAGTTTCAGTTTCGGTTTCAACTTGAATTGCACAAGGAGAAAAAAAAATGTGCTCCAGCAGGACTCTTTGCAGCTAGAAAAAGACCCCTGCCCAAAACAGCTGAGAGCAAATCAGCTGAGAGTCGGGTGGCTGTTCAAATCAACTTATGGTAATTAACCTATATTGAAGCTGAAAGGGGCTGTTTTTTCTATTTTTGCAGACATGGGTCTACTCATTTGTTTTCTTTTAAAAAGGCTTTTCCCCCCCCGTGACTCGAATATAAGCCGAGGGGGGCTTTTTCAGCCCAGAAAACCTGCTGAAAAACTCGGCTTATATTCGAGTATATACGGTACTCTCTAATAAACAATTTGGTTTCAGAAAAAAAATATCCTGTAATCTACAACTTCTACACTTCAAGAACATATGGACTACAAATCTTGATTAGAGCAAAGTAATAGACACAATTTACATAGACTTCTGTAAAGCCTTTGACTCAGTGGTACATGACAAACTACTTCTAAAACTAAAATTCTATGGCATCTCCGGACCCCTACATAATTGGATAGCTGCGTTCCTGTCAAACAGACAACAAGTGGTCAAAATAGAGAACACCCTATCAAATCCGGCACTTGTTAATAGTGGTGTCCCCCAAGGCAGCGTTCTAGGACCAACACTCTTCATACTATACATAAATGACCTTTGTGATCATATTATAAGCAACTGTGTTCTCTTTGCTGATGATGTAAAAATATTTAACACCATTGACAATGCTGCTCCCCTTCAAAAAGACCTTGACTTTGTGTCAGAATAGTCAAACAATTGGCAACCCCAAATCTCAACCAACAAATGCTTTGTCTTACACATTGGCAAAAAAAACAACAACCAGAACACAAAATACATACTGAGTGGATACGACCTTGTAGATGACCCTCACTCTGTCAAGGATCTTGGAGTACTCATATCTAATGATCTAAGTGCCAAAGCCCACTGTAACAACATCACCAAAAAGGCATTAAGAGTTGTAAACCTAATCTTGCGTAGCTTCTTCTCTGGTAATATCACATTACTAACTGGAGCATACAAAACATTTGCTAAACCAATTATCGAATACAGCTCATCTGCCTGGAACCACACTGCATTTCGGACATTAATTGTTAAGGGTGATGGTTCTAACCCAATAACTCACTGACCAAAAAGTATTTTTAAGCCTTTGATAGATCCTAGGCCTCTTTATTTATATGACCATTAACCTATGTTTTACTTCAACAGATACACAACTGGAACTGAACGGATTACCTCAGAGAGTTCCCTTTTATACCGAAGGGGAGGAGTCATGGAATCAGGTAAGGTTATGTTAATGAGGGGGCGCGTAATATGGTTAACACTTGAAGAACAGTAAAGAGATAGGGATACAGATAAGGTATAAATGAAGTTAGACATTTTACATAACATTAATACAATTGAATGTGTCCAGAAATATTTCACAAGAAATATTTCACTTCTCTGCTCACAACAAAATACCTTATGCCACCAGACTCAAAATTCTGAGCTTAGAAAATTTAGAACTACGCCGCCTTTGATATGACCTAAGCATAGCTCATAAAATTATCTGCTACAATGTCATAACTGTCAATGACTATTTCAGCTTTAACCACAATAATACACAAGCACACAATAGATACAAACTTAAGGTAAACTGCACCAAACTCGATTGTAGAAAATATGACTTCAGCAACAGAATGGTGAATGCCTGGAATACACTACCTGACTCTGGTTTCATCCCAACCCCCCCAAAATTTTAACCTAAGACTGACTACTGTTGACCTCACCCCATTCCTAAGAGGTCGGTAAGGGGCGTGCATAAGAGCATCAGCATGCCTACCATCCCTGTCCTAATGTTTCTTCTATTTGTACCTATTTTATGTATCCAATCCATGCTTATATTTATTACCAAATATGTTCTTGACAAATAAATTTTAAAAAAATAATATAGGATCTGCTCTATAACTATTAATCCACATCTGGGAGCCCCCTAAGTTTTCAGTCGATTGATAGTTTCCTTACAAATGTATGCTAAACATCTACAGGATAAATTAATTAACTAAAATAATATTTTAGCACAGAAAAATCTAGTCAGCTGTAGCTTACAACACTGCATCAGGTCTTAATTTTTTTCTTTAAAAATTTGGCGCTGTTTGTTACATGAAATAGGAATTCATAACTTATATTTTAATGTGTCTCACTATTTAATACAGCACAGTAGCAAAACTGCTTTGAGTTTACTGCAGAATATCTATTAATGAACTTGCTGGGACAATAAAGAGAAATAGGGAAGAAAAGTCTTTCTTGTATCAGTACTGTCATACTAGAGTTTATCAAGAAACAGAATCAAAGATAGCATTATATTGAAAAAAGAAGTTTCATATATTGTTTGAAGCAGGGTTGATTTTTCACTAAATTCATCAGGATTTAAGCTGAATCCACTCCAATTCCAGTGAGTTTCTATAGAAACTTAATTATAAGTGGACACAGAAGATAAAATATTCTATAACATTGAAAGCATCATTGGATAATAAGCAAAATGGCCAAGGTGCATTTCTATACATAGATGTTCCACAGAAGCATCCAGTAGCACACTTCTTACAAGTATTGAAAGTTAAAATAAGGGGGAAGTAAATCATTTATTCAGTGAAAAATTGCCTTCAATTTTAATCTTATAATCCTTTGATAAATATGATGATTTAGAAATTGTCATTCTGTTTAAAAAAGGTTACTTAAAAATCACTATTTCATACACTGAAAACCTGCAATATGCCCTCTTTGGCATCAGAACAAGGTATAGGAAGACTTAAATAGTTATTTTGAGATTGTCATGCAGTTATTAACTTCTTACATAAGAATGACTATCAACATTTTAAAACTTGAAGTAGTCATCTGCCATATTATTCTCTTAGTTTCATTTCTTATGTGAATGTAAGGGAAAAAACCACTTAATTTTTAGTGTATCCATGTAGGAAACCAACTTCCTTATAATCTGAAATGTGTAAAGTTTTAATTGCTCAAAATAGAATGGTCACAAACTACTTTATGGATTCAGAGCTCCTTATGAATAACACACAACAACATTCACTACTAGCTCACAGATCACACCTGAATTGGATTTTCCTTAAAAGTGTAAGTGTGAATCCACTTCTAAGATACTAGAAGTTCTTAAATCCTTTAAACTAAAAAAAAATACACAATATTGATTTTATAGATATTTTTTACCAATAAATCAATTTGATATACATTAAGAAATGAGGGGAAGAAAGAACTAGTGGTTCCTATATTGTCTAGACAATAGGAGAGTTTCTTAATTTCTATAGAAAGAGTGTTAATGAACCTCATATTACAATTTACAGTACTGTCAGGTTTCTGATCAGTGTCCTAATATAAGCAGGAGCCTCAAACAAAGTTTCAAGAAAAATCCAGTTGTTTATTAGGAGCACCATGTAGGCATGGACCAAGTGAAGCCAGCTCTAATTTCATTTGGTCCGTGCCTTGCCTCTGACCCTGTTTCCCCCTCCCCCCAAAGTGTGCCATCAGTCACATTCCCCAATGAAGCAATTTCACAGGTTGTAGAAATCACTCCCTCTGGCCATTGCAGGTCTCCATGGAGATGGCCTTGACTTCAGTCAGTTAGGATGTGTTTTGGTGCAAATCCCTTGATGCAGCTGCAAGGCGCGATTTCCCACCCACCCCCTGCCTATGGAAACTCGGGAGCAGGTCAGGAAAGCTTCTCAAGTTGACATTCGGCTTCCCTCACTTCCTGAAGGCAACCTGTGCAAAGCAAAAACATTTTGAGTACAGGTATATCTTTTAGAGGTGTGATCCTCTCCCCAGGCTTGGTTGGGTTCTTTTCATGGAATTTGGCTATGAAGTGATCAGCTTGAATGCTTCTGTTCTTTACCCAGGACGCCTCTGATAGAGGATAGCCCTTCCACTTGATTAAATATTGGAGTGCCCCCTGTGCCACCTAGAGTCGAGGGTGTGTTGCACCTCATAATAAGTTTGGCACCCTATGACCACTGGGTCTGGGGGCTCATGGGGTGGTGGTCTCAGGGTTGACTGACCACTGGTTTCAAGAGGCTGCTGTGGAATACCGGGTGTATTTTCCCCAGCAGTCAGGGCAGTTTCAATTGCACCATGACCAGGTTGATAATCTTCACTATGGAGAATGGCTCCATGAATTTAGGTCCCAGCTTCTTGCTGGGAATTTTAAAGTTAAGTATTTTGTGGAGAGGTAGACCTTCTCCCCCAACTGGAATGGCTGTTGGGGGCTCGGTGTTTGTCTGCCTGTTGCTTATAGGTCAGTGCCACTTTAGCTAGCGCTTTCTTGACATTTTCCTATGCCACTTCAAGTGTTGACAATCAATCCGTCAAACTGACTGAGGAAGGGAGATCTCTTGGGTATTCCGGCATTGGGACAAAGTCCATACCTCTTACTACCTTGAAAGGGATTAGTCCCATTCTATGTGAACAGCATTATTGTATGTAACCTCTGTGAATGGCAAAAGGTCCACCCAATTGGACAGGTACTGTTCTACCATGGCTTTCAGTCTCTCCGCCTCTCCAGTGGTGCTTGGATGAAAGGCCAAGCTAAGACCCTGGGACAACCCAATGGACCGTAGAAACTGCCTCCAGAATTTAGCCAAGAACTGAACCCCTCTGTCCGAGATGATTCTGCACGGTACTCCATGCAGGTGGTAGATGTGCTTCAGGAAGAGTTTGGCTAGCTGGTGGGCTGAGGGTAGTCTGCTGCAGGGTATGAAGTGTCCCTGCTTGGAAAATAAGTCAATCACAGTCCAGATCACTGTGTTTCCCCCGCTCTTTGGCAACTCCACTATAAAGTCCATTGCGATTTCCTCCCATGGCCTCATTGGCTCTGCCGCCTGTTACAGCAACCCGGGGTTTTTTCCTGGTCTCTTTTTCCTGGTGGCTGTTAGGAATAAGACTATTACCTAACTTGTTGGGTTGGCAATATATAAACCATCAATGTATGTTTGCAGTGTATTTTATTGTATTGTATTGTATAGCTTTAAGACTGCTGTATTGCATCATACTGTGTCCTGATTGGTTAGCTTTGTTGCCAATGTCCTTAAGAGGGAGCTAGAAACATGGTTTGTTCTCTTTGTTGTTCTTGCTCTTTGATATCTCTATCTGACTTACTGTATTACTGTTTGCAACTCCAGAAGAACTATTTACTGTGTATGATTACTATGACTGGTATGAAGACTTTGTTTATTGGGCTGTGCTTTATTTTTCCTGAATGTAAACTGTAACAAAACTCAGTGTATCTGTATGGTGACTGTGCTTATTCATAACTATTGTCCAAATGAAGATGGCACAAGATCAGTCAAGCAGCATATCCCTGATAACCTGGTTGGATGGAATGAACTACATTTCCTGGTCTATGAAGTGCAGCCTACTTCTGCATAAAGAAGGGCTATGGGCTGTAGTTCATGATCCACCGGATGTAACTGCTTGAGATCCAGCAGACGATGAAGATGCAAAGAAAATAGCCAAATTTAACTGGGATAATGAAAGGGCTTTTTGTATAATCGGACTGACACTGAGTGACCAGCAGCTAGTCCATATTCGTGGTGAGGAGTCTGCTGCCAAATGTTGGGACACTCTGAAGAGGATTTATGTTCGTGATAGTGTGGGTGCACACATACATCTTACATGTAAACTATTTAGAGCCTGTCTTCTGAAAGGTGGAGATATGATAACTCATGTGGAATTTATGAAAGGAACTTTACAAGAGCTACATGAAAAGGAGCTGATTTTTTTCAGAGCTGCATCAGGTTTATATCATTCTTTCTTCTTTGGATAGAAGTTATGATGATTATGTGTCTTCCCTGTAAGTCCTGACCAGAGATGAACTGACTTTGACTGGCATAACCAGAAGATTGTTAGAAGAGTCCAGAAGAAGGCAAGATAAAGACCAACTAAGAGAGAGACAACCGCAGGAAGAAAACCTGTCTTCAACTGCCTATACTGTTAGAAAGTGTTTTTATTGTGGGGCTAAAGGTCATATAGCTAGATTCTGTAAAAAAGGTAAGAAACTGAATAGTGGTAGTCAACAGAGAGATAAAACGGATGTTAGTTTAGCTATATCCAACTCAACTACAACTGTAAACCATGATTTGTGGGTAGTTGACAGTGGAGCATCACAGTCTATAACTAGGAGTAGAGAGAAGTTTGTTAACATGACCAAGAGTAAACAACATGTATCATTAGCCAATGGATGGAAAATGAAAGCATCTGGAGAAGGTACTGCATATTGTTCATGTATAAATGAGGATTTACCTATGCTGTACAGTATGTACCTAAACTATAATTTAACCTGCTATCTGTGAAAGCATTGTTAAAAGCTGGGTTTGTAGTAACATTTAGGGGAGATAAATGTCTGATTGAAAAAAGGGTACAAGTGTTACTGCAAAGTTAAAGAATGATTTGTTTGTTCTGAATGATGATCCATTGATCATGGCTGATGCTAACTCAGTTTATGATAACACAAAGCCACATGATGAATGCATTCACTTTTTAAAAAAATTATTAATCATATTTCTATGCCGCCCACTCTCCGAGGACTCTGGGTGGCTTACAACAATCGACAGTATACTAAATAGCATATTGCCCCCAACAATCTGGGTCCTTGCTACATAAGCGTTTGGGACACATAAATTTTAAGATGTTAAAGAAAACTGTGGAATTAT
Organism: Ptyas mucosa; assembly: GCA_012654045.1. NCBI lineage: Eukaryota > Metazoa > Chordata > Lepidosauria > Squamata > Colubridae > Ptyas > Ptyas mucosa. Next base: position 33,407,847 of record WNWU01013815.1, on the reverse strand, counting down.
CTGATGGGATAAAACTAAAACCTTGTAAAAAATATTTAAATTGAAATGCTTGTAGCCAAGAAAAAAGTAAGGTAACCCCTGCAAACAGAGTTAATGGGTTTACAACCAATGAACCTTTGGAGGTAGTGTTTGCAGATATTATTGGTCCTAAAAAACCTAGTTTAGGAGGAGCTTGTTTTATATTAAGCATAAGAGACCATTTTTCCCGTTATGGTTTCTGTTACCTTATTAAAACCAAACCAGAAACATTCCAGCATTTCTCAAATTGGATGAAGTTTGCTGAGTGGAAAAAGAAATGCAAAGTTCTTTGTCTGGTAACTGACAATGGTACTGAGTTTACCAATAGAAGGTTTGAAACTATGTTACAGAAAGCTGGCATTGAACACAAATATTCTGCCCCTTATAGACCGCAACATAATGCGTATATTGAACACAAAGGGCAAATGTTGCAGGCTATGGCTCGAACCATGATATCTGATTCTGGTTTGCCTGAGGCACTTTGGGGTAAAGCAATAATGTGTGCTAACCATGTTATAAATAATGTAGTCAATACAACAACTGATGAATTACCATTCACACGTTGGCATGGAAGAAGACCAGAATTAAGTTATTTGCACACATTTGGAATCTGGGTTCATATTCCCTCACAATTGAAGTGAAGGGGACAACATAGAGCAAAGAAGCTGTTTTTTTTTGTTGGTTATGAATCCAACCACAGGTCATATAGGTTTTGGGCACCAGATACTACTAGTGTATACTGCAGTGCTAGTGCCAAGTTCCTGGAGCATGTTGGTTGGAGTAAGCTTGAGCAGGAATTCGACAGAGCAAATGATAGTGTTGTTGTTGTTGTTGATACTCGAGTGTTTACTGATACTCCTGATGAGACAGTTGAGAAAGAACCTTCTATTCCTTTAAAGGAGGAGGAGTTTTTGGAGGAGATAGAAGAGGAGATACCAACGACGAGTCCTGAGTTACCTAGACAGTCAACTCAAGATAGATATCCACCTGATAGGTATCAAGCCAGTGTAGTATGTCAGGTGAACATAGGGCCTTCTAACTCCGATGAAATTAAACTATATTCTGCAAAGGATCAGGTAGCTTGGAAGGAAGCAATGGTTAAAGAACTGAAATCATTGAAAGAGTTAGATGTTTATGAGAACATTAGACTACCACCAGGTGAGCATGCAATTGTTGGTGGTGGTTGCAAGTGGGTTTACAAACTGAAAACTGGTGTGGATGGGACTGTTACCCATAAAGCAAGATCAGTTGCTCAAGGATTTGCTCAGTCAGATAAGGACTATGATGAAGTGTTTGCACTGAGTCTGAGGGTGACTACGTTGCGAGCAGCATTAGTATGGGCAACTAAGAATAGATACAGTATAAACCATATAGATGTTGAAACTGCATATCTGCATGCGCCATTACAACATACGATCTATATGAAGAAGCCACTAGGTTTGAAAACTGATGGGAAGATTGATTGCTGGAGACTGAAGAAAAGTCTTTATGGCTTAAAGCAGTCAGGTTATGAGTGGAATAAATGCATTGTCAATGAGTTAGTTGCTATGGATTTTGTAGCTGGTATAGCTGATCCATGTTTGTTAAAGAGAAAAAAGGGTGGTTTAGATTCTCTGTTATTGCTATTCACTGATGATATAGCAATTATTACCAAACCCGAACATGAAGCAACTGAAATTGTTTCTGTGTTACAAAAGAAGTTCAAAATTAGGAATTTGGGAGAAATTAAACATTATCTGGGTCTTGACATAGTGAAAACTAGGAAAGGTTATAAAATTTCACAAGCTAAGAAAGTTAGCCAATTGCTGAAACATTACAACATGGAGCTCTGTAAGCCTGCTAAGACACCAATGAGTCAGGAATTTAAGCATAGTAATATTCAAAGTCCTGTATTCAATAAGGAAATATATCAATCCTTAATTGATAGTCTGTCATATCTGAGTAATTGGTCTAGGCCAGATATATCTTACAGTGTAAATCAACTGGCTAGATATAACGCTGAACCTACTGAAAGACACTGGAAAGCCGCTAAGCGAATACTTAGGTATCTGAAGTAAACGATTCATTATTCGTTATATTTGGAGCCTAATAGTGACTGAGTTTTAACAGCATACGCTGATGCAAGTTTTGCAACTGATTTACCTACTCATAAGTCAACATCAGGTATAGTGGTAATGTTGGGTAATGCTTGTCTATTTATTTGCACATTTCTTGCATCTCCTGGGGCACCATAGTGTACAGTTTGGGTTTGGGAAGCTTGGCCCCAGGGATGATTTCGATGGCACAGTCCTTTGTGGAGTGGGGGGTAGAACATTGCACTCATTTTCACTGAACACTTCAGCGATGTCCTGAAATTCTCCAGGGATCCATTCAGCCTCTGGGGTGGCTGCCAGTTCTATTGGGGCTCAAGGGGTTTTCCTGTGTGGGCAATGCCCCTATTTGCTGGTGCAGAGCATGTTGGGGACCTCTTGCTATCCTCAGCTTCTAGTTGCCCCCTTGCCACCATTTGTCTAGCCAAGAGAGTCCCAGTATGACTGTCTCTGCCTTTTGGGAGCTATTACAAATCAAAATGATTCCCAGTGGTTCACTAGCTCTAGCCTCACTGGTTGGTCAGGTGGGTGGTGTGCCCCCCCATCACCCAATAGGGACCCATTGACCTGCTTGAACCTAATTAGGTGGGGCAATCTCTTTGTTCTGAGTCCCAGTTTCAGGATCATGGGTAAGTTAATCAAACATCTAGTGCAGCCTGAGTCTATTAGGAGTTCAAAAGTGCCCTGGGTTCCTGTTTTTGGGGCTGTGAGACGTATTGGAAAGATGAAAGGGTGGATAGTTTTGCTCAACATTAGGTGGTTTTCACTCTCGTCCCCACTGTCATAGGGTTCCAGCGATTGGTCATCATCAGCTGGAGTTCCCACTGCTTCAGCTGGGTGGGGAGGGACCTCTAGAGCCTGGAGGGCTTTTCGGGACTTGTCGGTGGCAAACCTGGGATCTCGGTCCATCTACCCCCTGGGTGGTGGCTCTGGTTTGGGTTTTGGAGCTGGAGTTGCGCAAGCTGATACAAAGTGACCTGTCAGGCCTGGAAGCCATCTTTTGCTTTGGGCCTTCAGGCCTGCCACATTTACTACTGTGGGAAATTGGGAGGGGGAAATTGTATGGAGCATGGGTGATATATAGTAATAATAACATTCCTTTCTCAGAGAGTCAAGAACATCTTGCCCTGCACCTGGAGAGCTGGAACTGGGAAGCATCTCCAGTTGGGATGGTGCTTTGATTGGACCATGTGATGGACATGTGGGTGTTGGGCAGGAACGTGGACTTTCCTTTGGGTGGGGATAACCTGGAAGCTTTCATATTCGGTTTTCCCAGATGTGCCAATATGACATCTCTAATAAAATGGAACTTTAAGTAACTTCAAGCCTCAGAGTTTTCTTTCATTGGGGGTGTTACTTTGAACCCTGACATTAACCCAAATCTCCCTTAAAAAGTTCAACCAGCTCCCCAGGGTGCTGTCTGGGGTCCTGAGCTCTGAACATCGACCCGAAACTGGGCAGCGTGAAGACTCAGGGAAGATGGAGGAAAACAAGGCAGCCATGGAGGGAGCCACAGGGGATGGCTCAATGAGCTATGTCGAGACCATCTACTCCCCTTCCCAAGCCGTAGTGGAAGGCCGCAGAAAGGGAACACCAGCTGGGTGCCTGGCCCAAAGAGCTGGCACCCGAGCAAGCTGTGCAACCAGATCTAACCCTGTGGGGTGAAGCAGCAGAAGCCATACCACTCCAGGAGATGATGACTGCGGCAATGCTGTTGGAACCACAGATGAGTGGAGGCAGGGCGGAACAGATTCCAACCCTTGAGTGGAAGATGCCAGGGCAATTGTGCTTCAAGCACTCCTGGGAATGGGGATTCCCACCGCTGTCACACAGCCAGTCACTAGCCAGACTTGCAGAGCAGTTCAGCTAACTCAGCATGGGCAGCGCTGCTCAACCCCTTGGGACCGAGCACCCCAGATGGGCTCTGGCTCAACCTACGTTCACCTTCCCGAGCCAGGAAGCCACAGCACCACTGAGTGGGATGCCGACCTCCTTTCACTCAGCACGTTCCATAGCGTCACACAGTGGGCCCAGTCTACTGGGGTGACAGTCACCATAGGAATGGGAATGGCACAGCAACAAAGTTTACTGAACCAGCCTGGCCCGGGGCTACAAGGACAGCAACTGGGACTATGGGGACCAAGTACTTCAACCCAGCAATTGTTCTTCAGGCTGCCTCCAACAGACCAGATCCCTCCCGGGTGGGCATTTTGCATTAATGGATGTCTACCCCAGTCCTATAGCCTATGGCCACCCATCAAGCAGCGCACTTCCAGCCACCAGTCATCGGCCAGCAGCTGGTACTGGCCCAGCCGCTGCTGCAGATCCAGCAACCAGTCATGATCCTATAGCAGGTTCTGGTCCAGCAGCCAGTGCCAGCCCAACAGCACACACTGGCTCAGCAAATGGCCCCGTAAGCCACTCCCCCTCCCTGGTTCAGAGTAACATTTGACAGGACCCCAGGAAGACTAGCCTACTTCCTCAATTGAATCTGGGTTTATATCAGCCAATATGGAAATCAATACCCATTGGATTGGGAATTGATTTCAGCTATTGCAGATGGCATGAACTGGAAAGAAACAGTGGAGTGGATAGCAGAACTTCATGATGAGGAAGCCCCCAAGTTGGAAGATGCTGACAAGTTCATCCAACTGCTCCAAGGCAGGCTTGAGGACATGGCCCACAGAGTAGAAATGGAGATCCAAATTAAGGCACCTAAGCAAGCCGGCGGTCCTCCCAAAGAACTAGTTTGGGAGTTTGAAGGCTTGCCAGGAAGCTGAGTGACTAGCTGGAGTGACTCCTCATTCACCACTTCAATGAGGCCCTCGACCCAGACCTTAGGCAAGTTTGTGGCATCAGAGGGGTACCGGAATATATACAGGCATGGTACAGCACAGCTATTGCCATGGATCTTGAAATCAACCCCACAGAAAGCCAATTGCAGAGAAACCAATGAGAAGACCCTCTAGGTCACCAATCCCTGGCTAAGCTGCATGAAGCACCACTGCCCACACTGTCCGGGACTATCAAATGCTACTGGTGTGGTCAACATGGGCATCGGGCTTCTGAATACTTGGTTCCAGCCCCGGTTCCCAAGCCCAGACTCCAGCTACACCCCAGGCAAGGAGTACCCCGCAAAACCACCAGACAAAGGGAGAATCACCAAGCAGGCTGCGGAGGTTCCACTCCTTCCCAACAAAGTCGAAGGAACTCCAGCCAGGGAAGCCAAGCTCCGCCAAAGGGAGCAGCGGCAATGACAACCCAATGGTAAGTGAAGCCATCCACCCCTTCACTATCAAAATGAGGACAGTAGTGCCAGAAACGGGAGCCCAAGGGGAAGTGGAAGCCATCATAGACACTGGCTGCACCAGATGTCTAATCAGCCTCCCCATAGTTGAGCAACTAGGCATATGCATGAGACCCCTAGCGCACCCCATCCGCTTTCAGAAGGTCGATGGGACACTCATTGGCATAGCCCCTGCCACACTAGTCATGGAACTTGTCAGACTAGAAATGGGCCATCACAAAGAACTTATCTGGTTCGTCACAGCTCCCAAAATTACTGAATCAATCATATTAAGGCTTGCATGGCTAGACAAACGGGGCCCGACCATTACCTGGGAGGACGGCTATAGAAAGTTAAATATAGGCATCAGACCACTACCACCTGTAAAGCCAGAGTGAGGCCAAAATTCCACAGACCCCCAACACCACCAATGAGCCTGAAGCCACAGCCCCAGCTGCAGATGGACTGCCCAGCAACCCGCAGGTGCCAAAAGAGTACTGAGACCTATCAGGAGTTTTTAGTGAGGAAGATTGCAACTTCCTCCCCCCAACCGTGCAACAGGTTGCACAATCAAATTAGGGCCGGGAACCAAGCTACCCAAGCCAAAGATGTACTCCATAACTCCCAAGGATATGGAAAAGCTGAGAAGATACATTGATGCCAACCTAGCATGGGGCTTCATCCAACCCACAAAATCTAGAGTTGCAGCCCCAGGACTATTTAAAGAAAAAGAGATGTGTGTGTGTGTGTGTGGCTTTGTGTTGATTTTCACGGAATTAATGGTGTGTGTGTGTGTGTGTGTGTGTGTGTGTGTGTGTGTGTGTGTGTTTAGAACACCTCCCTCCTCCCCCTCATGAAGGACGCGCTAAGTCACTTAGTCAAGGGCAAGATGTTCACCAAACTAGACTTGAGAGACGCCTACTATTGCATAAAAATCAAAGAAGGAGATAAGTGGAAGACAGCCTTTAACTGCCTACTTGGCAGCTTCCAATTCAAAGTCATGCTGTTTGGCCTGAAGGGAGCCCCAGCAGTCTTCATGCAATTAATTAATGAAGTGCTGCATGAGCACTTATACAAAGGGGTCCTAGTTTACCTGAGTGACATTCTCATATTCAGCGAAACTCTCAAGGAGCATGTAAAACTGGTGTGACAAGTGCTGAAAAAACTCCTGGCCACAAAACTTTATGCAAAGCTGTCAAAATGGGAATTCCATCAAACCTCCCTAGATTATTTAGGCTACCAAATATCCAGCGGAGGGGTGGAGATGGACCCAAGAAAAGTGAAAGCAGTGCTAGACTGGTAGCCCTCACACACCCGCAAACATCTTCAAAGCTTCCTGGGTTTTGCAAACTTTTACAGACAATTTATCCCAGCCTTCACAGAAATCACCCCACCCCTAACAGAACTGTTAAAAATGGGGCCTCCTCCTGCAGCACCAAGGCCGAACCAACCACTCGCCTGGTCAATGGACTGTCAAAAAACCTTTGAAAAATTAAAAGGGCTCTTTGCCAAGGAGCCAATCCTCCAACACCCAGACCCAGAACAACAGTTCATCATCCAAGCAAATGTCAGTGACGTAGCCATGGCAGCTGTGCTCCTACAGAGGGACCCCCAAGGACAGCTTCTATCCTGTGCCTATGTGTCTAAAAAGCTCACTGAGACTGAAAGGAGATGGGCCATTTGGGAGAAAGAAGCCTACGCAGTCTGCTGGGCTCTCCTCTCTTGGGGACATTTCCTAGGAGGGGGTAAAGTGCCTTTAGAGGTCTGGACTGATCATAAAAACCTCAAAGCTCTAAAAAAAAAAAACACCAGAAAACTATCTCCCAAATAAATCCGCTGGGCACAGTAGTTCAGGTGGTTTAAATTCAAGCTGAAGTACATCCCAGGAGAAAAAAATCTACAGGATAGCCTGTCAGACCTGGAAGTCATCTTTTGCTTTGGGCCTTCAGGCCTGCCACATTACTACTGTGGTAAATTGGGAGGGGAGATCGTATGAAGCATAGGTGATATATAGTCATAATAACATTCCTTTCTCAGAGAGTCAAGGACATCTTGCCCTGCACCTGGAGGGCTGGAACTGGGAGGTATTTCCAGTTGGGATGGTGCTTTGATTGGGCCATGTGATGGACATGTGGTGCTGGGGCAGGGACTTGGACTTTCTTTTGGGTGGGAAAAACTTGGAAGCTTTCAGATTCAGGTTTTCCAAGATGTGCCAATACGACATCTCCAATAAAATGGAACTTTGAGGAACTTCAAGCCTCAAAGTCATCTTTCGTTGGGGGTGTTACTTGGAACCTGACATGGCCTATCCCTCTGCATCTGTAGTATTTCATCTGGCCTCGGGGGAGAGTTGGTCTTGGGGCCGGCTGAGCTACTGTGGCATCCTGTTGGCCAGGTGGTCTCTGATCTGGTTGTCCCCTCTCTCTGGGGCCCGATTGCCTCCGCATGTACAGTCAACCTGCAGTCAACCTTTATACCTACTCAGAACCATTTGGAGATGTCCAAATAGGCAGTTATTTGGCTAATTTGTTTGTCCAGGCTTTCTCTGAAAAAATGGACTAGTAGCTCCTCTGGCCAGGGTGGTAGCTTTCCCATGACCCTTCTGAACTCATGGATGTGTTCTTTAATAGGTCACCCTCTCTGCTTTAAATTCCGAAGCTCATCCTCTGCATATTGATCCTCGTCCACCTCCTTGGCTTCTAGCTCTTGCAGGAATTTGTTGATGTCCTGCAGCTAGGCAGCTCTCCTCCTATGGAAGGCTGCTAGCCATTCATTTGCTTCCCCCTCTAATCCCAAGGTGATGGCATTCACCATGGGTCTGTGCCATGGTAGAGGTGTCCATAATGATCTAGATGGACTCCAGCAGAGTCAAGAAATACAGCCAGTTGATCTGGGTCCCCATTGAACTTCCCCCTGAATTGGAGCGGCTCATTCCATGCTGCCCCTCCCTCATCTTGTTGGGCCCCATTTGCCTGCCCCTGGTGCACTTGGTAGTCACTATTGACTCTAGCTCATGGAGGGGGAGTTTGCCCAGCCTGGGTGGCTTGCTTGTGGCATAGGAGAGCCTCAGGCTTAATTTTCTTCTGGTGGGTGTAGAAGGAGGGCTGCATTCTCATCTGCCTCTCCATTTTTTGGGCAGTTGGGAGCGTGTAGGTGTCCCGAGGTTGCTCCAAGGTTAGGTCCAGCTTAAATTTAGGACTGACTAATTGGAGCTTGGTGGGTTGGATTGGGCATCTCCTCACTTCAGAGGGATCAATTGCATCCCCATCTCTTTTCCCTTTTCTTTTGGGCGGCTTGATGGCCCATCATTGCGAAGGGTGGCTCAGTCGAATTCCTCCCTCAATTGCTCTAAGGATTCACCTAGGGATGAGTAGGAAGTAGAGTTTTGGGGGTTCTGACCTCCTTCATCCACTCCAATCTTCCTAGCTTGCTCATGAGTTTCCCCAAATGATGGGAGCTAGGGTAGGGGAATCTTTCCTCAACTGCTTTAGGGACTCTTTTCCACCAATACTCATCCCTTTCTGCTTCAGTTGCTGAGGCGGGCATCCCAGACGTCTCAGTTTCCGTGGTCAGAGATTGCTGTAGTTGGGTTCCAATTGGGCTGCTGGCTCCTGGAGCTCCCTCAGTGGGGGTCAGTTCTGCCTCCTTCTGGGTTGCCAGGAGCAAGCTTTCTTTGAAGATTCCACCATTTGCCATGGAGGCCTGAGTTTCTCTCCATGCACCCAGGTATCAGAGAGCAAGTGGAGAGTCCAGGGATTAGGAATCCTAGTCGTTTTGGTTAGTTTTGGCAGAGCTGGATTGCTGCCCTAATAAGAGCAGGAGCCTCAAACAAACTTTCAAGAAAAATCCAGTTGTTTATTAGGTATGCCATGTCAGCATAGACCAAGTGAAGCCAGCTCTAACTTTATTCAGTTCGCACCTTGCCTCTGATCCTGTTTCCCACTCCCCTCAAGGTGTGTCATCAGTCACATTCCCCAACGAAGCAATTTCATGGGTTGTAGAAGTCACTCCCTCCTGCCATACTGGGTCTCCATGGAGATGGCCTTGACTTCGGCCGGCTAGGATGTGTTTTGTTTTGACTGAGGTATGAATTCCTCAAGCAGCTGCGAGGCATGATTCCCCACCCCCCGCCTATGGCAACTCGGGAGCAGGAAAGCTTCATGAGTTGACAAGTATATAACAAAAATATGTAGAATTTATTGACTTCATTAGATTTGCACAGAAATGGGCTGTCAAAAATGGTACTTTGTTGGAGATGTAATAAGAATAATGCTTCTTTAAGACATGTTTAATTAGTTTCAGGAAAAAGTAGTGGCTTACCTAAAGATGTGAGAAAAAAACGTAATTTTTCAGAGGATATAGTATTTTGAACTATATACCTAGTATATAGAATTTAACAACTGGACAACAGAAATATATTCTCCATAATCTAACTATGGCTAAAAGACTGCTATTGTAGCAATGGAAAGATAAAAGAATGATTTCAGATATTTACTAGATTGAAGACCTGAGTGGTACTTGCCACTTTTGAATGGCTTGCCTAAACAAACATTTGTTGCACTCATATCACAATCATTTTGACATTCTTATGTTATGTATTCACCATTTCATCATCATCATCATATTCTTACTGTTTATTATATTTCATATTTCTGTTTCCTTTACAGTATTATTCAATGGTGCTTCCCATTTTTATCTGGCCCAATGACTCTGTGAGATAAGTTAAAGAAATATCATCCAATACCCTTAGAGTACTTTCTCCCTAACCAACATCACTGCAATCTCTTACAGCCCCTAAGAAGTTGAGATAATTTCAATGAGAAGAATTTTTTATTGAATTTTATACCACTGAATAATATGTGTAGAGTTGTATTACATGTTGCTATTATATTCTATAAAATTACACTTAAAGAATTAGTTCTGAACCAGTGCTTAATGATTAAAAGAATAGCCAGGATATGCTAATTATTTAAAATGGTGATGTATTTATTATCATAGAACATTAGAAGAAATTCTATCACTTGAATAATTTAAACCTAATCTGAAAAAAGAATTAAACGCTCCTGAGGTAAATAACACTTTGCACTTGTGTACTATTTCTACATGGCCCTTCTCACTTATTAATCTCTAATTAAAACAAACATGATTATTAGAAAAATGCTTCCTAACTTCATGGATAGTCATGTTCAACTATTTTGGGGGTGATTTTGCATCAACTAGTCTATATATTTATTGAATTTAACTTTGCTATAAAATAGGAAATTGTGGTACTGCAGATATAAAGCTTTAACAATACCGAAGCCATCAAAAACATTCAAACTAAAAAAAAAATTCTCTAGCACTTTTTATGATTTTCTTCTACCCTCCTCTTATATTTGTTTGTTGCTTAATAGGTCACCCAGAAACAAGATTTAGGAGTATTTTCTCCTTGAGAAATGTAATTAATTACTCTTGTTTCCCCCAAAGGATTTCATTTTCAGATCATTTATTTTCTAGTGTCACTTATGAGCTGACTGGGAAAATGAAGCACTTGAGTTTAATTACCAATTAAAATTGCAGCTTTGTGAGCAGGTACTTCATCTTCTACACTTTTTATAATTGTACCTTCTCATGATATAATATGGAGTTGTATTTCCTATATTTCACAATATAACAATATATTACTAAGATTTTCCTGGTGAAAAAAACAGATATGATGATAGAGAATAGAATAGAATAGAATAGAATAGAATAGAATAGAATAGAATAG
>WNWU01013815.1:33319475-33396694 GCA_012654045.1 Ptyas mucosa | reverse complement strand
ATAGAATAGAATAGAATAGAATAGAATAGAATAGAATAGAATAGAATTCTTTATTGGCCAAGTGTGATTGGACAAACAAGGAATTTGTCTTGGTGCATACGCTCTCAGTGTACATAAAAGAAAAGATACATTCATCAAGAATCATAAGGCACAACACTTAATGATAGACTTAGGGAACAAATAAGCAATCAAATCATATAAGGAAACAATCAATATAAATCGTAACGATACCAGCAACAAGGTTACGACTGTAACCTCAGTTACAGTCATAAGTGAGAGGAGATGGGTAATAGGAATGATGAGAAGATTAATAGTAATGCAGACTTAATAACTAGTTTGACAGTGTTGAGGGAATTATTTGTTTAGCAGAGTGATGGCGTTCGGGGAAAAACTGTCCTTGTGTCTAGTTGTTCTGGTGTGCAGTGCTCTATAGCATTCTTTTGAGGGTAGGAGTTGAAACAGTTTATGCCCAGGCTGCGAGGGGTCTGTAAATATTTTCACAGCCCTCTTTTTGACTCGTGCAGTATACAGGTCCTCAATAGAAGACAGGTTGGTAGTAATTATTTTTTCTGCAGTTCTAATTATCCTCTGAAGTCTATGTCTGTCTTGTTGGGTTGCAGAACCAAACCAGACACTTATAGAGGTGCAGATGACAGACTCAATAAGTCCTCTGTAGAACTGTATCAGCAGCTCCTTGGGTAGTTTGAGCTTCCTGAGTTGGCGCAGAAAGAACATTCTTTTTTTAAAAAAAGTTTTTTATTAATAGTACAACATTAAAAAAAAACATTGGACATAGATATGACATTATTGGTTCCAAACATCTTCTGTCACTTTACAATAATATTAGTACTAATATAAACATAGTAGTTCTTAAGCTTTGTTCATTATTTAAACATAATATGATATTAATACATTTCTCCTTGGCTTCTGGTGGGACTGGAACATTGCCGGACGCTTCTTTTGAAGCGCCAGCCCAGGGCTTCGTAGAACTGCAAGAACAGCGACCATCGGCTGTCTTGCGGTTTGAAAACTTTCCCCCTGGTATGAGGGGGGAAAGTGAGTAGACGGGTGGGGTAGAGCTCCCTGAAAGTGCCAGATTTCACCCATAATCTGGCGCTTGAAGATGAGAGCTCCCCGCTAAGCCTGTCAGTACTCCGGACCCTGGATGCCTCTGCTTTGCAGAGCTAGATGTCGTTACCATCCCAGCACCAACTTTAAACAGATATTCTTTGAATCAAGCTGGCGGAGCACAAGCAGTATGAATCAAACAGCAAGTATTTTTTTTCCTTTTAACTCCAAAGATTTATTTTCTTTAAAAGATTCTTCCTAAGCTGAAAGTGAAAGCAAGATGGCGTTTGAGTTTTAACGGGGCGTGAAGAAGTGAAAGCTAAAAGTAATTATTGACAAGCCCCTGTTTGAAACGTAAAACTCCTTTTTGAAAAGTGGATGTAATAAGAAAGGAATAATAATAATTGAAGCAGCAATACAAATTACAAATTGTAAAGGATTCCCTTTTTTTTCTTCTTGAAACTCTTTTTTTCTTTTCTCTTCCCCTTTTTTTTTTCTGTCCTTCTGGAAGGGAAGGAAGAAGGGGGGCAAGATGGCTGGGCTTCTTGAAAGTAAAGGAGGGTTATTTAACCCTTAATGGTCTGAATTTGAGGAAGCTTTGAGTTCAATTACCTCTGCTTTATTGAAAAGAATTGATACTATATTTCAAGCTTCTCAAGCTGGAAACAATGAAATACATGGAAATACTGAGTTGCAATCTAGCAGTGGGGGATTGAATGAAGAGTTGGGAGATGCAAAAAAACAACAACAGATTATAGTAGATTTTACTGAGGAGAGAAAGATGAATGTTGTGCAAAATAAGGAGCAAGAAGTGTTGGAAGCTGATGACATTTTGGTTTCACGAATTTTTTTTTATAAAACTCAATCTGCACTTAAAGAGTTGTTTCCAGAAGAAGCTACATTTCTGCAAAAATTTTATAATATGCAATCCCAAAAACCGCAAAATTTTACTGGAGCTAAAAAAGGCAGAGGGATCAAAGTTAAGAAGAAAGTTCGTAAAAAGGAAAAGAAAAAAGACTGGAGAAATGGAAAATAACCCTGCTTGATGAGATGATGGTCCTTAAAAAGTATTGTTTAACTGTTTAAAGATTTTGAATTTTTTGGAAAAAAAAAAACAGGCAGCAGTTTAATGCCAGTTAACTAAGTGATGAGCGACGATGAGGAGGCAACCTACAGCTGTATTAGAATATTTGAGAAGAATAAACAGATCACAGCAATGCTGGTGTATTGGGTTGTGAAATATGCCCTGACTTGAATGATTTGGATTATTTTATTAAGGACTGCAACAAATTTGGACTTAATTGCAATCGCAGAAGTTCTACTGAATATAGCAAATTGAAGTTTCCTGCTTGATGGTAATGAATACAAGGCAAAAGGACTATGGACCTAGGGCAATTGCAGTTGATCTGGTGGTTTCCCTAATACGTCTGATGAATTTATTAATCTAATTTTTGACTGGATTTGATGGATATCATTTCAAATATAATTACAATTACAAAGTCACTTGGGGGGCTTTTTTTTTATATACAGAAGCAATTTTTATTTAGGGGGTAGACGTAAATGAAGATATCTTATATGCTGTTGGAAGATGTGAAGACAAGAAGATTAGCAATTGGTTCAATCTAGTATGAAGAATTTAAAGGATTGATAAAGTTCTTAAATGATGTTCTTAGTTGATTTGTTAATATGTATTGATATAAGAGGTTTGACTATTAATTAAAAAATTATTGTTAATATTATTTCTTATTAAGTATAATTGGACCTTGATGGTTTAAAAGTGAAGGACGGAAGAGTTTATATAGTAATTTTTTTTTAAATCGGGGGTTTTTTGAGTGAGGGTTTCCTTTTTGTTGTTGTTGTTGTTGTTGTTGTTGTTGTTGTTTTGTTTTAAATGAAAGAAGTTATAAAATATTTTGTTAAATTGTATAGACCTAATAATTTGTTAAGTAACAATTAACCAAATTGAGTAATGATAGGTTTGATTAGATAATACTTAATTGTTTTAATTGCTGTAATTATAAATGGAGATAATTTTGTTGAATTAGATGGAATAAGGAGAAAAAAGACTTGCTTTCCTTTTATCTATTTGTTTAATGATCATGATTATAATAAGTGTGAAATGGAGTTTAATTTAGAGAATTTAAGCTGTATTTTATTTTGTACTTGCTCTGGGAAGTCGGGGAAGGTGGTTGGGGAGGGGGGGAGAAAATGTATGTAAAACTTTTAAAACTTTTTCAATAAAAAAAATACATTTCTCCTTATCTCTGTATATTTATTCATCTCTTAAACATACATTTATCTATAATAACATCTATATTTTTGTCCTAACACTATACATTTGTCTTAGCTATCCTCTTGTTATCTATCCAATTATAAAATTGTTCTCAGATTTTGTAGTACTTAGTTTCGCTTTTATACTTGAGTTCCAAAGTGAGTCTGTCCATTTCTGTGCAGTTAAAGATTTTCAGTAATATTTCCTCTTCAGTCGGAATATCTTTCTCTTTCCATTTTTGAGCAAAGGCTATTTGTGCCGCTGTGAGTATATGCAGTAATAAATAATTTGTATCTTTTTTATATTTTCTTTGTATAATTCCCAGTAAGAAAAATTCCAGTTTGACTTCTATATTTGTTGACAAAATTTCTTCCCACCAGTTCTTTAATAAATTCCAAAATTTTTGCACTTTTGGGCATTCCCACCACATGTGGTAGTAATTCACAATGATCTCTCCCAGGGGTGAAATGTAAAATCTGTTACTACTGGTTCTGTGGGCGTGGCTTGGTGGGGGGGTTGGTAATGTGACTGGGTGGACGTGGCCAACTTTAAAAAAAAACTTTTCAAAGTATTTTTTCTAATGCTTTGAAAATCCTCTCTGCTGATCAGGAACTCAGCTGGGATCATCAGAGAGGCTTTTTTAAAAATGCCTCTCTGCCGATCAGGGAACTCAGCTGGGATCGTCAGAGAATTCTCAAAACATTTTTTTACCACCTCTTTGGCCAAGAGGTTGCAGAAACAAATGCTTTGAAAAGCCTCTGATGATCCCAGCTGAGCCACGCGATCATCAGAGGCTTTTTTTTTAACTTTTAAAAGCATTTTTTCATTGGAAGAAGTTGTAGAAAAAATGCTTTTAAAAGTAAAAAAAAAGCCTCTGATGATCGTGTGGCTCAGCTGGGCATGGTGGGGGGAGGGGGGCACAGGGATTTGTTGCTACCGGTTCTCCGAACCACCCGCCACCATCGCTACCAGATTGGGCGATCCGGTCTGAACTGGGAGCATTTCACCCCTGGTCTCTCCATACTTCCAGCATATCGAGGATTTCCCCTTATTCATTCGTGCTAATCTTGGGGAGGGGGGTGCCACCTATAGACCCTCTTATAGAGGTTTTCCTTATAGGAGGTTGCTAGTGTGATTTTAAAAACATTTTACCATAAACTTTGCCAATTGTCCAAATCGATATTGTGGCCAAAATATTTACACCAAATTATCATTATTTCTTTCACCTGTTCCTCAATCATATTTTCTGCTAATAAATGTCGATATAGTTTACTTATGGTCTTGCCTTCCCTGCTAAATAAAATTTTATCTAATTCTGATGAGTCTTGCTTTATGCCCCATTCCTTTTTATCTTTACTAAATTTAGATTGAATTTGGAGATACCGCCCACCATTCCAATTCGATTCCTTCTTCCTTTAAAGTGTTTCTCGCTTTTAATTCTCCTTTCTCATTCAAAATATCGTTATAGACAGCTCCCCCTCATTTTGTCGAATTTGGATGTGTGTACATTTCTAATATTGACACCCAATTAGGAATTTCCATGTAATTATTTCTTTTTCTATTTTTCCAAATATCCAATAGTGCTTTCCTAATATAATGCCTCCAGAAGTACTGATGGACTAAATGTTTTTCCTCCCATAGAATAGTGTGCCACCCTGTCTGTAAATCATGACCTTCTAGTGCCAATAGTCTTGTGTTTTTAAGATGCATCCACTCACTTAGCCAAACCAACACCACTGTCTGATAATACTTTGTCCAGTCTGGTAGGCCAAATCCTCCTCTTTCTCTAGCCTCTTGTAATAATTTGAATCTGATTCTCAGTCGTTTCCCTTGTGATATGAATTTTGAAATGAGTCTGTCCAAATTTGTAAAAAAATCTTTTTTGAGCCGAATTTGTATGCATTGGAATAAAAACAACATTTTTGGAAGAACATTCATTTTGATGGTGGCTATCCTGCCCATTAGAGATAGCTATAATTTCCCCCACTTTTTCAAATCAGACCTAATTTGCACCATTAATTTGTCAGAGTTATCTTCTTTAAGTGTGATACATCTCACTGTCAATTGAATTCCCAAATATCTTTTTTTTTTTTTTGGTAGTCTGAATATTTATCTTTCCCTCCACTTCTTTTTTTTGCTCTTCAGTCATATTTTTAACTATCATTTTTGTTTTATCCTTGTTTATTTTCAGGCCTGCTACTTCCCCATAGTCCTCCAGCACTTCCATCAGCCTAAAACCAGATTGTACAGGCTCTTCAATAATAAATACAAGGTCGTCTGCAAATGCCTGTATCTTAAAACTTTCTTTTCTTACTTTTAAACCTTTGATTTATTTGTCTTCTCGAATTGTTCTAATTAAAGCCTCTAGTGATAAAATAAAAAGCAGTGGTGATAGCGGACAACCTTGCCTTGTGCCTTTTTGGATTAAAAAGTTCTTTGTCGTTTCCCCATTTATCACCACTCTGGCTTCTTGTCTGGAGTAGATTATTTTAAACATCTTTATAAATTTTCTTCCGAAATCCATATATTTCAATTGTTCTAATATGAAGTCCCATTTAATGTTATCGAATGCTTTTTGCACATTGATAAATATCAATGCCATCTGTTTTTCATTGTGGACTTCATAGTATTCTATCATATCCAAGATAATCCTGATGTTGTTCTTTATATGCTGTCTGAGAAGGAAACCATTTTGATCAGTATGAATGAAATTCTCTAAAATTTTCTTTAGTCTGTCTGCCAAAATTGTCATAAAGATTTTATAATCCGAATTAAGTAGGGATATCGGCCTATAATTTTTAATATAAGTCAAATCGGAATTTTCCTTGGGAATCAATGTGATTGTTGCTTCTTTCCATGATTCAGGTATCTTAGCTTCATTAAGTATATCATTTTACACCTCTAATAACAGTGGGCTTAATAATTCCTGGTGATTTTTATAAAGTTCTAAAGGTAGACCATCTGGGCCTGGCGCTTTGTTACTTTTTTGGTTTTTGATTCCCTCAGATATCTCCCATGCTGTTATCTCATTATTTAATAAATTTTTACCTTCCTCTGAGATTCTGGGCAATTCTATTTTTTGTAAGTATTGCACTATCTTATCTTCTTCTATCTTCTCCTTATCCTCGTATAGGTTTTTAAAAAATTCATACACTACCTTCCTCTTCACCTCATTTTGATAAATTAACTCTCCTTCTTCATTATGTAATTTACTAATCTGGTTCTTTTCTTTCCGTTTCTTAGTCTATAAGCCAGCCATCTTCCCGGCTTAATTGCATTCTCAAAGAAATTTTGTTTAATGCTTTTAATTTGTTGTGCCATATTTTCCTTTTCAATGATATTTAATTTGTGTTTAATTGTGTTTATTTGTTGTTTCAATTCCCATTTTATGGGTTCTTTCTGCAGCTCTTTTTCCAATTTGCTAACATCTTCCTCTACATTTTTTTGCCGTTGTCTTTTTTGTTTGTGGTCTTTGGCCATGTAGGATATTGCAATACCCCTCATAAAAGCTTTTGCTGTATCCCACAGGTTCTGATTGTTTGTGTCCTCTTTTTTATTACTTTGAAAAAACAAATTCATTTGATCATCCATCTTTAATTTAAATTCATTTTGATTCAAGATTGCTTTTTTTAGGGTTCACCTCCTTATCTTTTTTTGCCCTTTCCATTTAATTTTAATGGGATTGTGATCTGCCCACAAATTTATGTCAATATTGACTTCCTCAATTCCCAGGTTCAAATCTGTCAATGCCCAAACCATATCAATTTGAGACCAAGATTGATGTCTACCTGAATAATAAGTATATTGTTTCTTATCCCCATTTCTTTCCCTCCAACAATCCCTTATGCTCAGTTCTTCCACCATCTTGAAAAATGAATTAGGTAATATCCTTCTAACGCCTTTTTTTGTCTGTCATTTCTCTAGTCTAGTTCTCTAACTACAATCACATTAAAATCACCAATTATACACAAATTATCACATTCTAAATCTCTAATCATGTTATACAGTTTCTTATAAAATAAGTTTTGGCCCTCATTTGGCGCATATATTCCAACTAACATCAGTTTTTTCCCATCCACAGTTAATTCTATTATCAATATTCTGCCCTTTTCATCTTTATACATTTGTTTGGCCAAAATACCCTCTTTTACATACATTACAATTCCCCCTTGCTTCTGTTGTGATCAAGATATGAACATCTTTCCTAATTTAGAGCATTTTAATAGGTACTTATGCTGCTTTTTTATGTGCATCTCCTGCAGCACTATTATATCCACATTTGTACAATTTATTAAAGAAGTTTTTCCTTTTCCCTGGAGAAATTAACCTATTAACATTTAATGATAGAATTGCTAATTCTTCTTGGAAATCTCTACTTATACTTAGGTCTTGTTTCCTTCATTTGTCTGACTTCTTTATATTCCCTGCATCCACCATCATTGTCTTTCCTGTTGTCCACATTCTCTCCTTTCCCATTCTCTTTTTCCTTGATTTGAGACTCCCCCCTATTTGGTGACTGTCCTCCTAGTTCTCCTTCTCCCCTTCTTCCTCTTTCCTCCAATTCAAGCTCACTGCCAAAATTTTGTCAGTAAAACTCTTCTACTTTGTCAACCATGTCCAATCTCAACCTTCTTTCTCCCCAAGATATCATAATCCCTTCCGGAGTCAGCCACTTTTACATTTTTCCCTCTTCATTTTGCTGTAAGCATTTGGTAGGGTCGTCTTAACTCTCTTACCCTTCTTGGGACTTGTTTGAGCACCACAAGCTGTCTTCCTCGTAACTCTAGTGGATCTTCTCTGGTCCTATGAAGAATCTCATCATGGATCGATTTTTAAACAAATCTAATATGCACTTCTCTAGATAAATTATATCTACGTGCATAATTTGTGTGGATTCTGTAAATTTCGTCCATTTCATTAATCATTTCCTCCTTCCCAATTCCTAATGCTCCTGCCAATAGATCTGCCATCATCTCCAGAAGGTCTTCATTCTTTTCTTCCCTCACGTTCTGAAATCGTAGAAAATGGGCAGCCTTATCTATTTCCAATTGGATCACTGTCTTTTCTATTGGCTTGGATTAACCTTTCTTCCATCTCCTCCACTTTTTTTTCTTCCCTTCCCATTCTATCTTCCATCTCCTGTAGTTTTTGTTCTTTTAGAATTTGTTGCTCGAAGCATTCAAATTTGTCATCCATCCATCCATCTCATCTTTTCTTTCATTTCTCCCATGTCACTCCTTACTTCTCCTATCTCTTGTTTCAGATCCTCATGATTCTTTAACAAGACCTCCTGCATTGTTTGTAGCATCTGTTGTAAATCCTTGAATGAATTTGATCTCTCTCTGTGTAACATTCCTTCAATGGATCTTTGCCCTGCTGGACTTAGTTCCATTGTTGTAATTTGAGCTCCTTGCCTCCTTCCTGCACCAATTCTTATCAATTTGGGGATACTTGTCATCTTTAATACCGCTTTAAATTGACTTCCCCACCTCCTTGTATTTCTCTTAGTTTCCTCTAGCACCCTTCTACTATCACTCTCTCAACTAGTTAATTCTCAATGCTTAGTTTTGCAGCTTTCACACTCAATCTTATGTCTATAATTAATCTTAATCTATAATTAAATCACTTAATAATATCAATAATTAATGCAATAGGTGGTGTAGCTAATAAAATAACAGTCCAAAGATTGTGTAGAAAGAACCTTCTTTGCTGTGCTTTTTTTGATGATGTTTTTGATGTTAGGTGTCCATTTTAGGTCTTGAGATATGATAGAAATTTGAAGGTCTCTATAGTTGATACTGTGTTGTCTAGTATTTTTTTTTTATTGAAAAAGTTTTAAAAATTTTACATACATTTTCTCCCTACTCCCCAACCACCCCCCGACTTCCCAGAGCAAATACAAGATAAAATACAGCTCAAATTCTCTAAGTTAAACTCCATTTCACACTTATCATAATCCTAATCATTAAACAAGTAGATAAAAGGAAAGCAAGTCTTCTTTCTTCTTATTCCATCTAATTCAACAGAATTAATCTCCATTTATAGTTACAGCAGTTAATAAAACAATTAAGTATTACCTAATCAAACCTATCATTACTCAATATAACTAATTAATACTTAACAAATTATTAAGTCTATACGATTTAACAAGATATTTTATAACTTCTTTCATTTAAAACAGAGAAAAAAAACCCAACAACAAAGAAAAATAAAGAAACCCTCAATCAAAAAAAACCCAAATTGAAAATAAAATACTATATAAAGTCTTCCGTCCTCCATTTTTAAACCATCAAGGTCCAGTTATAGTTAAAATACTTAATAAAAAAATAAATAAATTTTTTTAATTAAAAAAAGAATATAACAATCAAACCTCTTATTAATTTATCAATACAGATAAAACGTCATTTAATAACTATTTCAAACATTTAAATTCTTCATACTAGATTAAACCAGTTGCTAATCTTCTTGTCTTCACATCTTCCAACAGCTTATAGAATATCTTCATTTACGTCTACCCACCTAAATAAAAAATTGCTTCTTTATTAAAAAAAAAAAACCCTGAGTGACTTTATAATTATATTTGTGATAATATCCATCAAATCCAGTCAAAAATTAGATTAGTAGATTCATCAAACGTGTTAGGGAAACCACCAGATCACCTGCAATTGCTCTAGATCCATAGTCCTTTGCCTTATATTTATTACCATCAAACAGGAAACTCCAGTTTACTATATTCAATAAAACTTCTACGATTACAGTTAGATCCAGATTTGTCACAGTCCTTAATAAAATATTCCAAATCCTTCAAGTCAGGGCATATTTCACAGCCCAGCACACCAGCATTGCTGTGATCTGTTTATTCTTCTCAAAATATTCCAATACAGCTATAGATTGCCTCCTCATCGTTCATCACTTGGTTAACTGGCATTAAACTGCTGTCTATTTTTTTTTCCCCAAAAAA
Source organism: Ptyas mucosa (assembly GCA_012654045.1). Taxonomy (NCBI): domain Eukaryota; kingdom Metazoa; phylum Chordata; class Lepidosauria; order Squamata; family Colubridae; genus Ptyas; species Ptyas mucosa. The sequence continues at coordinate 33,386,393 of WNWU01013815.1, read as the reverse complement.
TTCAAAATCTTTAAACATTTAAACAATACTTTTTAAGGACCATCATCTCATCAAGCAGGGTTATTTTCCATTTCTCCAGGCTTTCTTCTTTTCCTTTTTACGAACTTTCTTCTTAACTTTGATCCCTCTGCCTTTTTTAACTCCAGTAAAATTTTGCGGTTTTTGGGATTGGATATTACAAAATTTTTGCAGGAATGTAGCTTCTTCTGGAAACAGCTCTTTAAGTACAGATTGAATTTTATAAAAAAAAATTTGTGTAGCCAAAATGTCATCAACTTCCAAAATTTCTTGCTCCTTATCCTGCTCAGCCTTCATCTTTCTCTCTTCTGTAAGATCTGCTATGATCTGTTGTTGTTGTTTTTCCTCTCCCAGCTCTTCATTCAATCCCCCACTGCTAGATTGCAACTCAGTATTTCCATGTATTTCATTGTTTCCAGCTTGAGAAGCTTGAAATATAGTATCAATTCTTTTCAATAAAGCAGAGGTAATTGAACTCAAAGCTTCCTCAAAGTCAGACCATTGAGGGTTAATTAACCCTCCTTTGCTGTCTTTACTTTCAAAAAGACCAGCCATCTTGCCCCCCTTCTTCCTTCCCTTCCAGAAGGACGGGGAAAAAAAGGGGGAAAAAAAGAGTTTCAAGAAGAAAAAAGGAAAAAAAAGACTTTTTAATTTGTATTGCTGCTTGAGTTATTATTATTACATCCTTTCTTATTTCATCCACTTTTCAAAAAGGAGTTTTATGTTTCAAACAGGGGCTTATCAATAATTACTTTTAACTTTCACTTCTTCACGCCCCGTTGAAACTCAAACGCCATCTTGCTTTCACTTTCCACTTAGGAAAAATCTTTTAAAGAAAGTAAATCCCTGGAGTTAAAAAAAAAAGAAAAAAAATACTTGCTGTTTCCTTCGTGCAACTTGTGCTCCGCCAGCTTGGTTCAAGAAGTATTTGTTTAAAGTTGTTTAATGGGGTGGCCGCGGCATCTAGTTCTGACAGGGAAAAACTTCCCCGTCAGAGGCATCCCAGGTCCAGAGCTTTGACAGGCTTCACGGGGAGCTCTCATCTTCGAGCACCAGATTATTAGCAAAATCTGGTGCTCTTAGGGAGCTCTACCCCACCCGTCTGCTCTACTTCCCCCCTTCTTCCTGGGGGGAAGGATTCCAAACCGCAAGACAGCCGATTTTCGCTCTTCTTGCGATTCTACGGAGTCTGGGGCTGGCGCTTCGCGAAGAAGCATCTGGCGATGCCGGCGGCTCAACCAGAAGTCCTGTATTGTCTAGTATTGTAAGAGATGGTAGTATGGGAGGATTTCTCCTAACATCTACCACCATTTCTACGGTTTTGTGTGTTCAGTTCCAGATTGTTTTTTTTTTATTAAAAAGTTTTATAATGAGTACAAATATTTTCTCCCCCCTCCCATCCCCCTCCCTAACCCCCCAGCCCAAACCACTCCCTACCTCCCTACCTCTCCCCCTCCCCTCCCAATCTCCCCCCCCCCGAACTTCCCAAGACTAGCACAGGGTATAACCTTTAACAAACCTAGAACGATAATAAGCTAACAATACATTGAATTACTATTAACCCTAGATCTTTAACTCCTATCACCCAAAAACAATATGCATATAAACCACTGACAAGTTATACAGAATATTCATTCATAAGCTATTTGAAATTTTTTAGTCCGATATTTACTCTGGATATAGTCAATCCATCTTCTCCATTCTGTTATATATCTTTTATTCGAATAGTCTCTAAGATATGCGGAGATTTTCGCCATTTCCGCCAAATTCACCACTTTTAATGTCCATTCCTCCATGGTGGGTATTTCTTCCTTCTTCCAATATTGTGCCACCAATAACCTAGCTGCTGTTATCAGATTCAAAATCAACTTTGTTTCTATAACTGTACAATCTGTAATTATTCCCAACAAAAAAACCTGTGGCGTAAACTTAATCTTTTTCTTTAAAATATTTTGAATAACCCACCAAATTTTCACCCAGAATGCCTTAATCTTTTTAGAAGTCTACCAAATATGATAATATGTAGCATCCTGGCTCTCACATCTCCAGCATTTAGGCTGAAAATTTGGATACATACAAGCCAATTTTTTTCGGGTCTAAGTGCCATCTATAAAACATTTTATAAAAGTTTTCTCTTAAATTTTGAGCTTGTGTAAATCTTACATTTCTAACCCAAATATTTTCCCATGTATCCATCGAGATTACTTCCCCTATGTTTTGCGCCCATTTTATCATACAATCCTTAACTAATTCAGTTTCTGAATCTATTTCCAGTAATACATTATATAACCTTTTTATGTGCATTTGACTTTGATCACGTATTTGTTTAATCAAATTATCATCCTGAAACAAAATTCCCATTTTTTGGTCTTCTATCCATCTGGCCTGTAGCTGGCCATACTGGAACCATGTTTTAATCACTCTTTCATCTTTTAATTGCTGAATAGTTTTTAATTGAAGTGTATTCCCTTCCTTATACAAAAGTTCCTTATATGTAATCCCATCTTGTTTTTGCTCTATACTTATATTCTCTATCGCATGTCTGGGTATTGTCCATATTGGCAATTTATCATTTAACTTATATCGATATTTCTTCCAGGCGCACAACAAAGCACTCCTCAATATATGACTCTTAAAAATAGTATCTACCTTTTTATCATACAATAAGTAAGCGTCCCAGCCATAGACCAGACCATAACCCTCTATATTTAATATCCTTTCTTCCATCATGTTAATCCAATCACTAACTGCCGACAAGGTGGCTGCTTCATAATACAGTCCTAAATTTGGCATTTTAAGACCTCCTCTCTCTCTAGAGTCCTGCATTATTCTCTGTTTTACTCGTGGTTTCTTCCTTGACCAAATAAAAGAGTTTACACCCTTTTGCCACTCCTTCAGATTTTTATCTGTTTTAAGTATAGGTATCATTTGAAAAAGGAATAGAAACCTTGGCAAAACATTCATCTTTACTGCAGCTATCCTTCCCAGCAGCGACAATTGCAATTTTTCCCAACTCTGCAGATCAGTTTGTATTTTGTTCCACAATAATTCATAATTATGTTGATATAATTTCATATTTGTTGTCAGGATATTAATCCCTAAATATTTGACCTTTTTAACAACTTCAAATCCTGTTATGCTTACCATCTCCTCTTTTTGTTTTACAGTTATATTTTTAGCTATTATCTTTGTTTTGGCTGCATTTATTTTAAAACCAGATACTTGTCCATAATCTTTAATTATATCCATCAAAACCTTAATAGATTGTAATGGCTGGGTTAAGGTAACAACCAGGTCATCTGCAAACGCACGTAATTTATATTCATGCTGTCTAATTTTAATTCCCTTTATACTTTCTAGTTCACGTATTTTATTCAATAATATTTCCAATGACAGAATAAACAATAATGGAGACAATGGACATCCTTGTCTTGTACCTTTTTCTATTTCAAAATTATCAGTTAGACCTCCATTAATTATTATTTGAGCTGTTTGTCTCTGATATATTGCCTTAATTGATTGTTCAAAATACTCTCCCAACTTCATCCTTTCCATTATTTTCAATAAAAATTGCCAATTCAGTCGATCAAACGCTTTCTCTGCATCAAGAAATATTAGCGCTGCGGGGACCTGGTTATTCCTGCCCAAATACTCCACTATATTAACAATATGCCTAGCATTATTTTTCATTTGTCTACCACTTATAAATCCTGTTTGATCATGATGTATCATTTGTTGCATAATTTTCATTAATCTATTTGCTAATACTTTAGCAAAAATCTTATAATCTGTATTTAAAAGTGATATGGGCCTGTAATTTCTTGGTTCTAAATGGTCTTGACCTTCCTTAGGTATTAGAGAAATAAAAGCTGTCTTCCACGATGGGGTACCCCTCCACCCTGTTGTATGTTATTAAATAATTCTTTCAGTGGTTCCCCCATCTCCTCCCGTAAATTTTTATAGTAGACTGCCGTCAAGCCATCCGTCCCCGGGGCCTTACCAGACTTCAATTCTTTAATTACTACTGCGATTTCCTTGGATGTTATAAGCTGATTTAAAATATCTCTCTGCTCTTGTGAGACTGTATAAATATTTTGTTTCTGTAAATATCTATCTATACCTATATCTTGAATTTTATCAGCCATATATAATTTTGAGTAAAACTCTAAAAAGGATTTCTTTATTAAATCTTGCTGATAAACCTCTTTACCTCTATATTTTACTTTTTCTATTGTCCTTTGACTCTGTTTTTTTCCTGAGAAGATACGCTAACCATCTGCCTGGTTTATTAGCATTACAAAATGTATTGTGTTTAGCATATTTCAAATTAATTGCTGTTTGATCTGCTATCAACATATTAAATTGTCCCCTCAGTAAGTTAATTAATTCTTTGGTTTTATTATCTCTCGGATTCATTATCAAATTCTGTTCATTTTTCTTTATTTCTTCTTCTAATGACCTTCTTTTCTCCCCCTGCTTTTTTCTAAATTTATTATTTAGGTATATCAAAATACCTCTCATGTATGCTTTACTTGCATCCCAAACCATTTCCACAGGGGTACCCTTTTGCATATTTATAACAAAAAATTCTTTCATAAATTTCTTACATTCCTTTACATTTTCTTCATATCTAAATAAATTTTCATTTAACTTCCATGACCTTTTGAGTCCCTTCCCATACTCCATTTCCACCCAGACTGGGCTATGATCAGTTAACGTTCTTGGAAAAATCTTCGCATTCTTCACCCTAGAAAAAAGATCGTTAGTTATTAAAATAAAATCAATCCTTGAAAAGGACTGGTGTCTGTCTGAAAAAAAAGTAAAATCTTTTTCTGTTGAATTCCTCTCCCGCCAAATATCCTTCAGCTCCCACTCCTCCATCAGCTCAAAAAAAGGTTTTGGCAGTTTTGATCTTGTAAAAAAACTCTGCTTCAATCCTTTCTTGTCTTGTTTAGTGTCAATAACTCCATTCCGGTCACCAAGCAAAATGCATGACTTATAGCCCCATTGTATCAGTTTTTCATGTAAATGTCTGTAAAAAATTTCCTGCTGTTGATTAGGTGCATAAACTCCAACTATAAGTAATTTTTCCCCTTTGAGCAATACTTCTATTGCTAAAAATCTTCCTTGATCATCTGCTTTAATTAATTTTGCGATTAAATCCTTCTTTAGATAGATAACTATGCCATTCTTCTTCTCTAGTGCTGCTGCAACATAGTGTGCACCCAATCTTGTATTAATTAGATATTTTTGATCTTGTAGTCTAATATGAGTCTCTTGCAAACAAATTACATCATTTTTAAATTGTTTAAGGTAACAAAATATTTTCCTCCTTTTCTGCAGTGAATTCAAACCATTGGCTTTCCAAGTCAGGAACCTAGTTCCCATCCTTAAATCTCTAAAGCCTTTGGAGCATTTGCTGGTTTTCATGCCTTAATTGACCTTTGGGTTTAGCTCCTCCCACAGCTTCTGTTTTTGTAGTTTCTCGGGTAGCCATCTGTAATTGTTGCAGTTTTAGTTCTTCTTTACGTTTAGCTGTTGCTGCTCTGGTCTGTCTTTGATCCTTTGGTTCTTCTGGTATGTCAATCAGCTGTATCTGAAGAAGATCTTCTTGACTGGTCGAAATTGCAATGCCCCCCTGTGCTATTGCGAGTAAATCTTCTCTCTCCTGTGGTCTCTCCTCAATTAGTTGTTTCTTGCCTTTAATTTCAGGCGATTTTAGTCTTCCAGCCTTTAATACATTTAAGTAGAAATCTCTTACTTTCTCCACTGTATTAAACCTGTATCTTTCTCCAGAGTAGATAACCACTATACTGGCTGGAATGTCCCATCTGTATTGTATCTGGCAATTTCTCAACTCATCCACCAGGAAAGAGTACTCTCTTCTAGCTCTTAACATTTTTGGGGGGATCTCCTTCATTGTCATCACTTCTTGCCCATCCACTTGGAGCTTGTTTTTCAAGGTGGCCTGTAAAATTTCATTACGGAACCGTCTTGAAGTAAAGTAAATTACAATGTCTCTAGGTAAATGCTTCTGTCTGGCCACCCATGAATTGACTCTATATATTTTGTCAATTTGCCAATCACCATTTAAGGCTTTTGAGCCCCCATCAACTGTGCCAAGGCTTCTGCCATCATATCTTTCAAATTTTCTTGTTTATTTTCTTTCACCCCCCCCTTATTCTTAGGGCAAGCTCCATTTCTCTATATTGAATCAGAGTCACATCAGCCTCAGATCTCTCAATTTTTTCCTGAGACTGCCCCAATCTGCTGGCCAATATTTGATTGGCTTCTTTCACTTCTTCAATTTTATCATCTAGCATCTCAGCCTGAGATGCCAGCCCTTTAAATGCATAAAGTATGTCTTCCCTAATTTCTTTATTTCTTGCTGAAATGTCCTCTGAAACTGTTTTGATTTTATTATCTATCACAGCAGTAAGTTCTACTGCCACTGATTGAATCCTATCATCAAGCACAGCTGTGAGTTTCCCCTCTGTAACTTTTAAAGCTCCTTGTATAGCTTCTTGTATCATTTCAATTGTCAAAGCTGGTGTTTCTTTTTGGGGGCAAAAGCTTGCAACTTTGATGTATGTGCGGGAGAGCTGCCTGCACTTCCTGGGCCCTTTGTAGGGACAGTCTTTACTGTTGGAAGTTTTGTGGCCATTTTAAAATGAGTTGGTTTCCCCCCTCCTTCTTCTTCCTTCTTCCCTTCTCTTGTCTTCTTATTTAAAGTTAAAAGCAGCCAAACAACAAAAACACTTTTTCCATTTACTTAAAACAGTCCTTAGAAAAATCCTCCTGCTAGCAAAACATTAATAGAGTAACTTTTTAACAGTCAAAAGAGGCTCTACCGGCACTTTAAATCACTTTCGTTTTCACACACTTTCAAGCCTCAATCGCCATTTTGTATCCAATTAAGTTAAAGCTTCCGAAGGAGGCAATACACAAAGAAGTTGAAGTTAAGTAAAATCCTTGCGAGTTTTTTCCCTCATGGCTAGTCTTGCCTGCATATGTTGTTTAAACTTTAAGATCTTGAAAAAAAAAGAAAAAAACCCCTGCAGATGCGGTCGCGGCTTTTAGCTCTGCCGTTGCAGAGTTGTTCCCAGTCTGGAGCTGCTTGGCTGGCTTCTGGGGAGCTCAAACCTTTCACCCCACAGAAATTCTTCTGGGGGCTTCCGGGGAGCTCTACCCCCACCAGCCTGCTCTTCACTCTCCCCTTTGCCCGGGGAGAGACTTTTCAAGCCTCCCGACAGCGTTGACCTGCTGTTCGGGGGCTTTTACAAAACCGCGGAAGTTCCAGATTGTTCTGGTCACACCACGAGGCTAGTTGTTCAAGCTCCCATCTGTATGAGGATTCATCATTTTCTTGAATGAGACCGATCACTGTTGTTGTTATGTACAGATTGGCTATAATCTACATAAGGTTTCATGCTCACTGCTGATTGGCTGTCCGGACCATCGGAGATTTAACCTGCTGTCATTGGCTGGCTGGTCTGCCTGGAGCTCCTTAAGAAGGCGAGCTCTGGCAGCCCAGCCGGCAGAGTGCAGTCACATTTTGCTGGAAATAAAAAAGGTGCTGAATTCACTAACGACTCTTGCCTGTTGCCTTGCACCAATCTAAGACTGGTGACGAAGAACAAAAGGGACCTGAGAACCTCCTCGTGAACCACGCAGCTGTCTTGGAACAAGGACCTCCAACCACCTGCATGAATGGCATCGCAAGTATCGCCGTCCCCAGCGATCTTTGACCTGCAGACAGAAGACTGGCACACATACATGGGCCATTACAGAATGTTCCTGGAGGCCAACAATTACCAGGACAGGACAGACAACAAGAAACGAGTGTTATTCCTGACCTACTGTGGCACCAAGATGTACAAAATGGCACAGACGCTGATCGCCCCAGCAGATGTGGAGACTGTCACCTGGGCCACCCTACAACATGCCCTGGAAGACCACTATGCACCATCCACCACCCCCATGGTCAGCCGAAATGAGTTTTACCACTGGCGCCAATGAGAGGGAGAAATCGTCAATGATTTTGTGGCCAGCCTCTGGGAGATTGCTACCAGGTGCGAGTTCATAAATCTTGAAGAAATGATGAAGGACCGGATCATCCTAGGGATGAGGGACCTCGCTCTACAAAAGAAACTGTTGATAAGAAGAGGGGTCTCATGCAAGGATGTTGTCGAGGAGGCCAGGGCTACAGAATCATCAGACAACTCGGCGGCAAACATAAGGAAGACCAGCCGGGTGCACCACACATATCGGGAGCCCGACTGGTCAACCGAAGTCCCTGAGCACGATGACGACTGGGACGATACAGACGACATAATCCACCGCATATACCCAGAAAAGCGGCAGAACCCCAGGGACATGGAGAGCAGGCAGCCACATTGCCCGGGCTGCTTGGGTTTCCACACAAGGGCGGCTTGCCATTTCCAGGACGCAATATGCCACCAATGCCAAAGAAAGGGCTACATTGCAGAAGCCTCAAAGTGCCCCAGCCCATTCTCTTTCAGCCAAAGCCTATAGCACTGTCAGGAAGACCAGGGAAACCTAGAGCCGGCCAACAATGGAACAGACAAAGAGAGGACCAATACCAAGCTCCCAGAGAAATCCATCACACAACCATGGGACACACAGATGCATATGAGCAGGAGAAATACCACGCAGTAGTGAACATTGAAGGGGAACCATGCAAAATGGAGCTGGACATAGGGTCATATTTTACAATAGTATCCTGGCAAACAATCAAGAAGTTGAATCCAGCCGCAAGCAGGAAGTTCCTGAAGCTGCCAAATGTCTGCCTAAATGACTATCAAGGGAACTGGATAGAGGTACTAGGCAGAATGGAGGTCAAAGTAACGTTCCACCAGTTCCAGGGCTGGCTGCCGCTCACGGTCATTGGCAGCCACCGGCCATCACTGCTGGGAGTAGAATGGTTTAAACCCCTGGGCTTGGACATCACCGGACTGCACAGCGTAACCACCCACAAACTGGAACAGCTGTTGGCAGAATTTGTGGACATCTTCAACGAGGGCCTAGGTAAATATATGGGGAAACCCATGTCATTTAACCTAGACCCCAGGTGACCCCCATCAGGCTCAAACCCCATAGGGTAGCATTTGCTTTGCAGCCCAAGGTCGAGGAGCAATTAGACAAGCTCATTGCCCAGGGAATCCTCATGCCAACCGACCACGCAGTGTGGGAGACTCCCATAGTCACCCCCATGAAGCCAGATGGGTCCATCCGCATCTGCGCAGATTATAAGTGTACACTGAACCAGGCCCTCCAGCAGAGTGCGTACCCAGTGCCCGTGGTGCAACATCTGTTGCATTCCCTAGGAAGCGGGAAGATATTCGCCAAGCTGGACCTTGCCCAGGCCTATCAGCAGGTGCCAGTAGATGAAGCCACCGCTGAAGCACAAACCATAGTGACTCACAGGGGGGCATTTAAATGTACCAGGTTGCAGTTTGGGGTCAGCGTAGCTCCAGGACTTTTCCAGTGCCTAATGGAGTGGCTACTGCACGGGATCCCAGGAGTGGTGCCATACTTTGATGACATTTTTATATCAGGGGAGTCAATAGGCCAGTTGATGGAACGTGTGCGCGAAACCTTGGGGAGGTTCCAGAAAAAAGGACTCAAATTGAACCTTAATAAATGCAAAATTGGCATAAGGCAGGTAGAGTTCTTGGGCTACCTAATAGATGGGTCGGGCATCCACCCTACTGACAGCAAGATGAAAGCCATTAAGAACGCCCCCACCCCAAAGAATAAGGCAGAACTGCAAGCCTTCTTGGGACTGTTAAACTTTTACAGCACATTTTTACAACAGAAGGCCACCATTGCTGAACCGCTCCACAATCTCCTGGGGAAGACAACACCATGGACCTGGGGACAGAGGGAAGACCAAGCTTTTGGAGCAGTGAAAGACCTCCTCTCGTCCGACAGTGTCATGATCCAATATAACCACACGTTGCCAGTTCGGATCACCTGTGATGCCTCCCCTTTTGGAGTTGGGGCGGTCCTCAGCCACCGCCTACCAGACGGAATGGAAGCACCAATAGCATACTACTCCAAAACCCTGTCATCGGCTGAGCGCAACTACAGCCAGATTGATAAGGAGACCTTGGCCATGGTGGCAGGGATCAAGCGGTTCCACAAGTATGTATACGGTAGGCATTTTGAGATTGTAACCGACCATAAACCCCTATTAGGACTCCTCACCGGTAACCAACAAACTCTGCCATACATGTCCCCGAGGATGACCAGATGGGCCATTTTCCTCACGGTGTACGACTACGAGCTGATCCACCACCCCGGCAAAGACATCAGCCGCTGCCCGCTGCCAGAATTGGTGGAAGACCCCACGCCCACCGCCCAAGTGCTGTTGATTGACATCAACCTGGCCAGCCCTGTGACTGCCAGAGACATCACTGAACACACCCAAAAAGACAAAACATTAAGAAAGGTTCTGAACTGGGTGTTGATGGGGTGGCCACAGGAGAACCTGGGGGAGGAGTTCAAGAGTTACCACAGCAAGCAAACCGAACTGTCAACCATTAAGGGCTGTTTGCTGGGGGGGGAAGGGTTGTTGTTCCCCAAAAGCTTCAGAGGTGTGCCATCGACGCCCTGCACGTGGGACATCCTGGGATTGTGAGGATGAAGGCGTTAGCCTGGAGCTACATCTGGTGGCCCCAGATGGACAAGGACATTACCAAGTGGGTGGCCACCTGTAAACCCTGCCAGGGGACGCGACCAGTGCCACCACGGGCACCCACTCATGAATGGGAAGCAGCCAAGGGGCCCTGGTCCTGCATACATATTGACTTTGCAGGGCCAGTAGAAGGACAGACGTTCCTGATTGTCATGGACACATACTCCAAGTGGCTAGAGGTGATCATCATGCAGACAACCATGACAGAAGCCACCATCCAAGCCCTCCGATGGCTGTTTGCCACCCATGGTCTACCCAATGTCCTGGTTTCCGATAATGGCCCACAACTGACAGCTAAGACCATGGAGGCATTCCTCGCAGAGCAAGGGATCCGGCATGTATTCATCTCTCCGTTCCACCCAGCAAGCAACGGGCAGGCCAAGCACATGGTGAGACTAACCAAGGAAACCCTCACCCGAATGGGCCCAGGGAATTGGCAGAAAAAAGTCGACCAGTTCCTCCTTGCTCAACACATCACCCCCCATGCGACCACCAACAAGAGCCCAGAGGAGTTGCTGATGGGAAGAAGGCTGAGGTTGCAACTTGACCGATACCACCTGGACTACCTTCCTGAGACCCCCCCTGGACTCCGCACGGCCCACACGGGCATTCAATGTACAGGACTGGGTATTCACACACAACTATGTGGGGTGGCCTGGCTGGCGGGCCGAGTCATGGCTGTCACTGGCCCCAAATCATACTGCATTGAGTTGGAGGACAGGCGGATCTGGAGGATGGGCGTATCTGGAGAAGGCATATCGACCAACTCAGACACCACCTGGGGGACACCAAGCTGAGGAACCAGGGTGACTGGACTGCGACCGGAGGGCCAGAGCACCAATCGCAGAACCGAAGGTCTCCGCCCCAAGGAGCACGCTCAACCACCAGCTGACAAGCAGACGAGCTGGAACCAGGCCTACCCGGTGGCCCAACAGGGGGACTACTTGTCAACCAGAGCCACAACCATTCTTCTGGGATCGAGGGCATCCAGCGGGAAGCGACGGTTTCAGAAGCTGAAGGAACCAGGCTGGAACTCGACTTGCGGACCGAGGAGCTCCAGAAGGTTCCTTCCCAGGCAGCCGAAGGAACGCCAGACTCGACTGCTGCAGACAAGATCCCAGGGACAAGTGAAGTGTACAGGTCCAGTAGGAAGCCGGCGCCCCCCACCTATCTAGAGGACTATGTCACATACGTAGGCAGGGGGTTGGACACTCATTCTAGGAGGGTAGGGGTGTTATGTACAGATTGGCTAGAATCTACATAAGGTTTCATGCTCACCGCTGATTGGCTGTCCGGACCATGGAAGATTTAACCTGCTGTCATTGGCTGGCTGGTCTGCCTGGAGCTCCTTAAGAAGGCGAGCTCTGGCAGCCCAGCTGGTAGAGCACAGTCACATTTTGCTGGAAATAAAAAGGTGCTGAATTCACTAACAACTCTCGCCTGTTGCCTTGCACCGATCTAACAGTTGTGTCATCTGCAAACTTCAGTAGTTTAACAGATGCTTCTTTTGAAATGCATCTATAGTGAGAAGTGGAGAGAGCACATAGTCTTGTGGGGTCCCTGTGCTAATTGTACAGGTATCTGTACAATTGTGTGATTCTTCTTAGCTTCACCTGCTATTTCCTGTCTGTTAGGAAGCTTATGGTCCACTTACAAGTGTGTTCAGGTACCACTAGCTGGTTTAGCTTAGTTAGAAGAATGTCCGGAATGATGGTGTTGAATGCTGAACTGAGGTCTACAAAGAGGACCCTTGCGTAGGTCTTTGGAGATTCAAGATGTTGTAGGATGTAGTGCAGAGCCATATTAACAGCATCATCTGTTGATCTATTTGCTCAGTATGCAAATTGCAGGGGGTCTAACAGTGGATCGGTGATGGTTTTCAAGTGGGACAGCACTAGCCTTTCAAAGGTTTTCATAAGTACAGATGTTAGAGCAATTGGTCTGTAGTCATTCAGTTCCTTGATGGTGGGCTTCTTCGGTATTGGGATGATAGTAGAATGTTTGAAGCAAGAAGGAACATAGTACATCTCTAGTGATTTATTGAAGATAGGAGTGAAGATGGGGGCCAATTGGTCAGCACAGACTTTTAAGCAAGAAGGAGTTATCTTGTCTGGGCCTGGAGCTTTTCCTGGCTTTTGTCTGTGGAATAGGTCTTGCACTTCCTTTTCTGTGATCACTAGGGGTTGGGAACCCAATGCGATGGGGTCAGTTGTAGGAGGTTTGGCTGTTGTTGGTGTGTCTGAGATGGGGGTTGTGGAGATCAGTGGTAGTTTCCTTTCAGACCTGCAGTAAAACACGTTCTGGTCATCTGCCAGTTGTTGATTTCCTTCAGCCTGGGAAGGAGGTTTGCTGTAACATTTCTAGCCTGATTGTACAGCATTTTATCACCTTTTCTGTAGGCTTCCTCTTTGGAATGATGTAGCTGCTTAAGTTTAGCTGTGAACCAAGGTTTGTTATTACTGTATATTCACAAGTTCCTGGTCGGTACACATAGGTCTTCACAGAAGCTGACATATGATGTTACAGTCTCTGTGAGTTCATCTAACTCTGAAGAGGTACTTTCAAAAACATTCCAATCAGTTCCGTCAAGGCAGGCCTGTAGCTTTGATGTAATGATGTAATTAATTAAGGGTAGCCATAAGCATTCTGCTTAGAGTGAGTTTAGGGTTTCCACATATGCTTTCAATGGTTTTCAATAACACTTTGTATTAGAGAATGGTAAAGTCTGGAAAATGCTACAGACTGAAAAACAGCAAGTCAATTCATTATTTCCTGTGGAGCATTAAGCTTTGAGTGGCTATTTTTAACAGTCCATACTGACAGTCCATCCTAAATTGTAAAATAAATGAAACATTATTTATGAATCTATGCTGTGAAATAAAGGGTGGCATTTAATGTCAAGGATTTTTATTATTAAGACTTTTAGTTAGTTGGTTGTATTTTTGTACAATAAGCATATTTAAAACTGATTTCAAATATTAAAAAAGAGCAAGAACTAGTTAGAAGTATACATTGGAAAATGAAAACAATAGGTTTAGAAACATATGCTAATTTATTTTATCTTTTCTTTTATCTATAAATGTGCTTCTCTAGTCTGCATCTGTGCTGAAAAACGAAAGTAGTTTTATAGTAGTTATAGAAGGTAAAAAATAAAAAAATGAACGGATTAATGCAAATACAAATTATTATTTTGGAGAATATGGATTAGAAATCAGGCAGACTATGTTTAGCTATGTCATCAACTTTGTTTTCTTCTTTTGACAAGGATTTGCCAACAGTAAGTGCATAAATGGTTAGAGTTCTCTTTTGCTAAAATTGAAAGTAAAAATTATATTCATGTTTAATTGAAGAAATAGAGTTGGATAAATCCTGTTGATTCAGACTTGTTCAATAGAAAGCATTATGTATGTTCTACTGTACATAGCAATAGCACTTAGACTTATATACCACTTCACAATGCTTTACAACCCTCTCTAAGCGGTTTACAGATTCAGCATATTGTCCCTGACAATCTGGGTCCACATTTTACTGACCTCAGAAGGATGGAAGGCTGAGTCAGCCTTGAGCTTGGTGGGATTTGAAGACTTGAGTTAGGGGTAACTCAGGTGGCTCCTGCTGCCCCTGCTCCTGCCAGCAGCTTGGGTGCCCCGGCTGAAGCACGGATCGTTCCCTCTCTCCCATATACATACATACACACACAAACAAGTTGCATGAAATTGCCCGCTCTCCCTCTCCCTCTCCCTCTCCCTCTCCCTCTCTCTTTCTCTCTCTGTGTCTTGCCCCATTTTCATGCAAGTGTGCTCCTTGGGACAACTCATTAAGGTTTCATTAAGTAGTTAAGTGGAAAGTAGTTGGGGGGGGGAGCAGGAGACCAGCAAACACTTTTTGCACTGAGAATGAAAGTTTCTGGGTCCCTGACTCTGCAAAAGAGGATGGGTGCCTGAACATGCACAATATTATAGCACCCAGGAGCATCCATTCTCGGCACGAAAAGCATTTCCAAGCTAACTCTCGTCTCCCTTCTCCAAAGGCAAAGAAACAGCAGCAGAGGAGGATACAGATGTTTGCAAAATAAGTGAGTCCTTGTGGCAGGAAGGGAAGGAGAACCATGAGGTATCTTAGTGGGTCGGGGAGGCTTTGAGGGCCTGTTCTGTCACTAGGCCCATGGCCTTCCCCACCCTGAGATACCTCATGTGCACTTAATGAACAGCACATTGGTATTCTTGAATTGTGAGCTCTTAGAAAAGTATCCCTTCCTTGTGTGTTGCAAACAGCTATTTCCAATGGAGAAAACATGAAAAAGCAAGTGGGGGAAAATATTTTCCTTTGCTATATTTTCAGTCTGAATTAGATCATGGCAGGGTACCTACAGGAGAGCCCTTTTAAGGATTATCTATATAAATAAAAATGTACTGTATTTTTCGGTGTATAAGATGCACCCTTTTACCCCAAAAAGGGGGTGAAAATCTGGGTGCGTCTTATATGCCTAATGTAGCTCCGCCCACCTGCTGGCCCCCACCCTTGGGAAGTTATTGGCCTGTGTGTGTTGCATTTTCCGGCGGTTTCAGGCAGTGGGGATCCTCACATTGCCAAAAATGAGCAATGTTGCATGCAGTTCCCCGAAGCAATTCACAAACCCACCCACCCTCCTTCTCCTTTTCTGCAGTCTCACTTTCTCTTCCCTCCTGGCCAGATCCGTCTCCTGGGCCAGGAGCAGAAGCTGACCGCCCTCAGCCTCGGTAGTCTGGAGAAGGGGCAAGCTGGGCAGCGAGCACCTTGCCTTACACCTCTCCACGCAGAAGCGCCCGCTTTGCAAAACCATTGCCTCCATGCATCACATTTTCTGGCGTTTTCCTCCTTGATTCTCCAATGCAATTTGCAGAGCTGCTCGCCCTGCTTCTTGGTGGCTAAAGGGGAAGAAGAAAACTCTGGGCACGTTGAGAAAGTACATTCTCCTGTTGCTGGAAGAAAGTCGAAGTTGGTTCCTTCCCTCCCCTTTCTTTCTTAAACTGAACTGCACTGCTTTTCTGACTCATTGATAAATGATCCTGGGAGAAAGCAGCAGCCGCCGCCGATCCATTTCGGGTGGTCAAAATGCCAAGTGTCTGTGGGGAGCTGAGACATTTCTCCTTCACACACACACCCCTCAGCTGCCCAGTGCAGTTCAGTTTAAGAGAGCAAGGAGGGGGGGGAACCAACCTCGACTGTGACTGGAGTCCCTCTGGGCATGAAGACTGTTTGGGAGGAGAAGGTGGCTGAGGAGGGAGGAGTGTAGGAACAAGGTGCAAGGATGGGGGTGGGGGGGTGGGGGAGACTGCAGGAGAAGCAGCCGT
Source organism: Ptyas mucosa (assembly GCA_012654045.1). Classification (NCBI taxonomy): domain Eukaryota; kingdom Metazoa; phylum Chordata; class Lepidosauria; order Squamata; family Colubridae; genus Ptyas; species Ptyas mucosa. The sequence continues at coordinate 33,370,322 of WNWU01013815.1, read as the reverse complement.
TCTTCCAGTAACAAGAGTATGTATGTTCTCAACGTGCCCAAAGTTTTCTTCCCCTTTAGCCACCGAGAGCTCCGAGTTCTCCCAGGATCTGCCTGGAAGCAGCTCCAGCAGTTCTGACGGCTGCCTTCATAACATGTGCGAGGACTGGAAATCCCCACCCCCTATAACAGCAGACTTCTCCTTAACCTCTTGAGATAACTGCCCCCATGAAAATCATACCCCACCCCACCCTACCCAGCCCAGTTAAATAGATAGGATTTGTTTTAAACTGATAAAAAGATCTGTGCTACATGTTATCAAAATCCAAATGGAAGTGAGGACGTCGCTGATCCTGATGCTGATAGGCAGAGGCAGAATTCTTTTTTTCTTGTTTTCCTACCCTAAAATTAAGGTGTGTCTTATACTCCGGTGCGTCTTATACACTGAAAAATATGGTAAATGTTTGTTCAAAATTGTAAATCTCTGAAAGTTCTTCACCGATTGCTTTGAAATTTTGACACAACATTGCATTCGAATATGCACGTGTTTTTATATACCTATATTATATAGATGTCACACCTGTGACAGGTAAAAACATGCTTTTTTGAAAAACAGTGCCATCTGTTGGACGTAAAAGCAACACATCCTATACTATCTTTTTGGACTTTAACATCGCAGCACCACAATGGCAGGCGCAAGCTGGGTCTTTTCCCCTCAGCGCACCACTGCCAAACCCACAAGCAAAATGGCGGGAAATGTCAACTGCCATGAAGCGTCCTCCCGACTAATGGAGCATGCCGTACCTTTGGCAGGGACCCTGATGCTGCCTGTGGCGCGGAGAGCTGTGAAGGTGAAGGCGGTTATACTGGCAAGCCGGGAAACCAGCTCTTACACCCACGGCAAACTGGGACGGAGGCAAAGTAGGTGTGACCTGAGCTACAGAGGGAAATTATTGGCACTCGGTCAAAAAATATTGTATACCCACAAGACTGGGCCACAGCAACGCATGGCCAGGTACAGCTAGTGTATTAATAAAAAAGCAACTAATTTACCTCTGTTCTTAAATGCTAAAGTTGTTGCACATAAAAAACAGAGGAGCTCTGATCAATTATCAGAGCCATCATTTTGACAGTTTTGCAGTACTGTTGTCTGTGGATGCCCCCACAAAATGCAAGAATGGGATAAACTGAACCTGGTTTGTTCTCAGTCTTATACGTAAGTGGCCACAAACTACTAGCAAAAGTGGCATTTGATCACAAGGCAAGGAGGCATTGAGAAATGCCCCCCCTTTTGCATTTGAGCATCCAAGAAGGGACAGGATAGACAAAGAAAAAGAAGAAAAGGGGGTAAGAGAACAAGGAAGGAAAAAGAAGGAAAGAGGGGAAGGAAGAAGAAAGAAAGGAAAATGAAGAGGGAAGGAAAAAGAAGAAAAGGGGGAAAGGAAGGAAGGAGATTATAATGAGAGAGAGTGAGGGTCTGAGGTAAATCCTGCCTTAGCACTTGGCCACCAGCAGCCCTGCACCCTTTTGCCATCCTCTTGTCCCCTCTTCCTGACCTCTCCAGTTGGTCTCCCACCCTATCACTGAGGATGCTTTGGTTACAAAGCTGGGTCTCCTCACACGGAGAGGGAGTGGGCCTCCCTCTGACCCACACACTTTGTCCTCCCGCACACCCCCTGAGCAACCTGGCCAAGGAGGTCAAGCAGAGAAGCAGTGGGCGCTGGCCACACTCATCACAGCCACACTCACCATGGCCATGGCCACCATGCCCCCCCCCCCCCGAAGTCAACCACAATCCTAATGTGGCCTTCAATGAAATTGAGTTTAACCAAGAGTGATTCACAGTAGGCCAAAGGAACAAGACCTCATATATGTATTGATGAAGTCTGTAACTACCCAGGAAAAAAGATACTATGTCATAATGAATACAACTCCATGATGTCAAATAAGTATGTGACAAATATAAAAAAGGCAGAGTATATGCTAGGGATTATAGTATAATAAAATTGCCAACAAATCTATTTTAATTTAATTTTTAAATTAAAATTAAATTTAATTCTGTATAACTTTGAGTTCTGTTGTTCAGAAAGATAGATTCTGTTTGGATAAATTTATGGAACACAAGTTATTGAAAACTCAGTTTCCAGGTTGGGCAATATGTCTCCAGCTATTAGTTGCAGGTGAATAAAGAAGGCAAGATAACATACCATGCAGTGGTGGATTAAGGCTCACTGGTGCCCTATGCACTGACAAATCTTGGTGCTCACTCCTTTCAATGAAGAACCAATCTTCATTGGGGGGGTTTTCTGTCTCAACTTTGTGGTGACTCCTTTGGGCCTAGTGCCCTAAGCACAAGCTTAGTCTGCTTAATGGTTAATACACCACTAATACAGTATTACCATGTCTCAAACTTTTCCTTGCAAGCATGAGAGACACCTGGTTTGCTGCTGTAAGGAGCAAAAGGCTATAATAAAATTGGGCTTGCCTGATCCAGAAGCGTTCCTACATTCCTATGAACTAATGAGAAAGGTACACAAATAGAGGCTTCGCTTCAGTATTCCATTATCTAAAGACAGCTTCAAGGAAATAGCAAAATGCCAATGAAAGGAAAGAACTGGAGAGTTTAAACTCCAGAAGGTAAGTTTTATAAATAATAATAATAATAATAATAATAATAATAATAATAATAATAATAATAATTATTATTATTATTATTATTATTATTATTATTATTATTATTATTATTATTATTTTATTTCTATACCGCCCTTCTCCCAAAGGACTCAGGGCAGTGTACAGCCTATTAAAAGCACAAGACAAACATCAATTAAAATAATAAAAATTATTAAATAATTTCGGCTCAATTTAAGACCCCAAAAATTTAAAACACCCGATTTAAAATTTTTACATTGATAACCCAGCCTGGCGGAACAACAGGGTCTTGAGGGCACAGCGAAATACCCGGAGGTCGGAGATCTTACGCATTTCTGGGGGCAGTTCATTCCACAGGGCTGGGGCCCCCACAGAGAAGGCCCTCCCCCTGGGTGTCACCAGCCAGCATAGCTTGGCCGATGGCACCCTGAGGAGACCCTCTCTGTGTGAGCGAACTGGCCGGTGGGAGGCTATTGGTGGCAGAAGTCGGTCTCGAAGGTACCCAGGTCCTAGGCCATGGAGCGCTTTAAAGGTGGTAACCAACACCTTGAATCACACCCAGAAGACCACTGGGAGCCAGTGCAGCTCGCGCAGGAGGGTGTTACATGGGCACAACGGGTTGCGCCCATAACCACCCACGCGGCTGCATTCTGGACCAGTTGGAGTCTCCGAGTGCTCTTCAAGGGGAGCCCCATATAGAGAGTATTACAGTAGTCCAGCCGGGAGGTGACAAGGGCATGAGTGACCATGCGCAAGGCGTCCCGCTCCAGAAAGGGTTGCAACTGGTGAATCAGGCGGACCTGATAGAAGGCCCCCCTGGCCACAGCTGTCATATGCTCTTCTAAAGACAGCCGTGTGTCCAGGAGGACACCCATATTGCGAGCCCTCTCTTGGGGGGCAAAGATTCACCCCCAATAGTCAGCGATGGCACCAGCTGACTATATTGGGACGCCGGAAGCCACAGCCACTCAGTCTTGGAAGGGTTGAGTCTGAGCCTGTTTCTCCCCATCCAGACCCACATGGCCTCCAGGCAGTGAGACATCATATCAAGGGCATCATTGGGGTGGTCTGGGGTGGAAATGTACAGCTGGGTGTCATCAGCATACAGATGACATTTCACCCCCAAACCACGGATGATCTCACTCAGCGGCTTCACATAAATGTTGAACAGAAGGGGCGAGAGGACCGACCATTGTGGCACTCCCCATGCAAGGCGCCTCAAGGTCGACCTCTGCCCCCCTGCCAACACAAACTGCGAGCGGTTGGAGAGGAAGGAGGAGAACCACCGTAAAACAGTGCCCCCTATTCCTAACCCCCTCAACTGCTGCAGCATGATACCATGGTCGATGGTATCAAAAGCTGCTGAGAGATCTGATAGGACTAGGACAGAGGAACAACCCCTGTCCCGAGCCCTACAGAGATCATCCACCAACGCGACCAATGCCGTTTCAGTGCTGTACCCCTGCCTGAAGCCCAACTGGTACGGGTCCAAATAGATAGCTTCATCCAGGTGCTGGGGAAGCTGTTGTGCCACCACGCTCTTGACAACCTTCGCCACAAAACGAAGGTTGGAGACCGGACGGTAGTTAGCTAATTCTTTTTTTTTTTTTAACAAATACTTTATTGAGTTTCAAAATTAAAAGAAAAACTTAAAAAAATTTACAAGGTCTCTTTGTTATCCGGAGGTACAGTGTTCTTATAAATTAAATATCATGTATCTGATCTACCTTGTCTTAAACTATTATTTTCCCATCATTATATTTACATTCTATAAGTACATAGTCATGTTTCATAGTATCTATTCACAAAAAGAAACAGATCATCGTCTTTTTCTGTTATCTAGCCATTTATACCAATTTTCCCATACTTCATAGTATTTAGATATCTCATCATCCATTAACAGGCTCGTTAACTTTGCCATTTCTGCACACTCTAATATTTTGTTTATTAACATTTCTTCTGGGGGTTGAGTTTGACTCTTCCAGGATTTCGCAAATACCAATCTAGCCGCAGTTAATACTTGGGTTATAAGCTGGGTTTTATTATTTTTTAGGCCATCACCCACTATACCTAGAAGGAAGAGTTCTGGAGATAAAATTACATCTTGCTCTAACATTTCACAGAGCCATTGTCGTACTTTTGTCCAGAACCTTTTAGCTACTGGGCAGGACCACCACATATGGTAATACGTGCCGACTTCTTTCTCGCATTTCCAACACGTGGGTGAGAGATTTGGAAACATTTTAGCTAACCTAGCAGGCGCTAGATGCCATCTATGTAGCATTTTATAATGGTTCTCTCGGAATGTTGCTGCTTTTGTCATTTTAAAGTTCCTGTTCCAAGCCTCTTCCCAATCATTAAAATTAACACAATATCCAAAATTTTTTTCCCAAATACTCAATTGGTTTTTGGCTATGGCCTCTGCCTTATCCTCATCTAATATAAAATTGTATATTTTTGTTAACATTTTCTTATCTACTCCCCATATAATTTTATCGAAGTCTACATATTTCCTTTCAATACCAAATTGGTCCCTATCTTTTTGAAATCTTGAGTTCAACTGCCAATATTTCCACCAATCCAGCTTGAATCCGTGATCTCTCAGGGTTTCTAGAGGTTTAAGCCTTCCATTTTCATCCAAGATATCTTTGTATGTGCCGAATTTTTCAGTTTCCGTCTTGTTTGGGGCAGTCATAGCTTCCATAATAGAGAGCCAGTTTGGGGCTTTAACGTAGATTTTCTGTCTGATTTCCTCCCAGGTTTGTAAAAGTGTTTCTCTAATTCTATGGTTGTGGAAATAGGTTTTCTTCTTTTTTTTGAAGTCCCAAAGGTGGGCATGCCAACCTTCTTGTAGGTCATGTCCTTCTATCGTCAATATTCTCTTGTTACGTAGCGTTACCCATTCCTTGATCCAAATTATTTTCGCTGCCTTTTGATATGCTTCCCAATCCGGGAGTCCAAATCCGCCCATTTTTCTCTTGCCCTGTAGTATTTTAAATGATATTCTCGATTTTTTTCCCTCCCATATGAAATTTCTAATATATCTATTCAGATCTAAAAAGAATTTTTTGTCCAGACTTAATGGAATGTTTTGGAATAAGAATAGGATTTTTGGTAGAATGCTCATTTTAATTGCGGCTATTTTTCCTGTGAGAGATAGTTTTAGTTTTTCCCATCTTTTAAGTTCCTGGTGTATTTTATGTAGTAGTGGGGTATAGTTATCCTCTTTCAAAGATGAATATCTTGCAGTAATCCAAATTCCTAGGTATTTAATTTTTTTTACTACCTGAAAACCTAATAGAGCTTCCAACTCCTTTTTTTTTATGTCTGTCATGTTTTTGGCTATTATTTTGGTTTTTTCCTTGTTAAGTTTGAGACCCGCCACTTGGCCATAGTTTTGTATTTCTAATAGAACTCTTGGTCCAGTTTCTAGTGGGTCTTCCATGATAAGGGCTACGTCATCTGCGAAAGCTTGTATCTTGTAAGTTTCCTTCCTCACCCTAGGTCCTTTGATTTCTTTAGTGGCTCTAATCTTTATCAGCAACACCTCTAGTGCAAGAATATAAAGTAAGGGAGATAGAGGGCATCCCTGCCTTACTCCTTTTTGGATCTGGAATGTTTGGGTCTTATCCCCGTTGATCAATATATTGGCCCTCTGTTTATGGTAAATATTTTGGATCATTTTCCTAAAGTTTGTTCCGAATTCCATTAAATTTATTTGGTTTATCATAAAATTCCAATTTAAATTATCAAAGGCCTTTTGGGCGTCAACAAACATCAGTGCAAGTTGTTTTTCAGGGTGCTGTTCATAATATTCTATGGTATTTAATACTATTCTTAGATTGTCTCTAATTTGCCTCCCTGGGAGGAATCCGTTTTGATCTTTGTGTATCCATGGGTTTAAGATTTTTTTAACTCTTTCGGCTATTATATTCATAAATAATTTGTAGTCGGAGTTTAAGAGAGAAATGGGCCTGTAATTTGCTAATCTTTTTGGGTCAGCGCCGTCTTTCAAGATGAGCGTTAAGTATGCTTCTCTCCAGGTGTCCGGGATTGTTGAGCCTACTAAAGCTTCGTTAAATATTTCTAATAGCTCTAGGCTTAATGCTTCTTCCAATTTTACATAGAATTCCCCAGGGAGGCCGTCTGGACCTGGAGTTTTGTTCTTTTTTATTTTAGAGAGGGCTGCTTTTAGTTCTTCTATTGTGATTTTTCTATTCAGCATTTCTCTTTCTTTTTCTGTGATTTGGGGTAGGCCAGCATCCATCAGATATTTTTCTACCTTATTTGGTTCTATTTTCTCATCTTGATACAAGTTTTCATAGAATTCCCTCACATACTCTAATTTTTCCTCTTCCCTTATTAAGAGATTTCCTTTAGAATCTTCCAGTACCAAAATCTGATTCTTTTCCTTTTCCTTCTTTAGTTTGTAGGCGAGCCATCTTCCTGACTTGTTGGCGTTTTCGAAACAGTAGTGTTTAGATCTCTTTATTTTTTGTGCCATCTCATCCTGATCTAACAGATTTATTCTATGTCTCGCCATCAACCACCTCTGTTTGGCCCCCTCGTCTCCCGGATTTTGTTGTAATTCTTTTTCTGATTCTATTAAAGTTTTAGTATAACCCTCCCTGGCCTTTCGTTCTGTTTTATTTTTAAATGCCATGTGCGAGATAACTATCCCTCTCACATAAGCTTTCATAGTGTCCCAGACAACTTCTCTTGCCGTGCCTTGTTCCCCGTTTTCTACAAAAAATTGTTCAATTTCTTTATTTAGTTTTGATAGGAGCTCTTTATCATTTAACAAATTTGTCCTAAGGCTCCATCTCGGTTGTTTCCTCCTGTTCCTATATAGCCAATTGATTTCCAGCAGCTTATGATCTGTCCAAGTATTTGTACACATTTCCACTCTTTTAATTTCTAAGCCTAGTTTCCTAGTGACCCATACCATGTCTATTCTGGACCAGGAGTTCTGTGGAATTGAGTAAAATGTGTATTGTTTTTCTTGGGGGTGTAGTGTGCGCCACATATCTATTAAGTTAATTTCCTCAGTTAAGTCGAAAAAACTTTTTGGTAGGGGAAGTCTTTTGTTTTTCCTGGTTTTACCACTTTTATAATCTTTACTCGGGTCTACAATTCCATTCATATCCCCTAACAGACATATTTCATTCTGTGTCCATTTGGCAAGTTGTTCGTGTAGTTTTTCAAAAAATTTCCCTTGTTTTTTATTTGGGGCATATACCCCAACTACTATCATTTTAGAGGGCCCTCTCGTTATTTCTACTATTAATATTCTCCCTTTTCCGTCTTTATATTTACATTCGGCTTCTATTCCTTTCTTAACGTAAATGGCTACTCCCCTTTTCTTTTTTTCAGCTAATGACGTGAATACCTTGCCAAATTTAGGATATTCTAAACGATATACTTCATCTTTTTTTACATGGACTTCTTGCATACAAATTATATCAGGGTTTTGTTTAACTAGTTTTGTCAGAATTAGTTTTCTTTTTTTTGGTTCATTTAAACCATTGACATTTAATGATAAGATTTTAATACCATCCATCCCTAGCGTTAGTATCTAGTGCCTAGTTTTTGTTTGCTTTTAGGGTTACTTGTCTTACTGGTCTGGTTTTTCTCCCTTTATCTTCTATGTCTTCCTTTTTCTTTTCGTCTTCTATATCTTCCTTCGTACTCTGTTCTTGGGATGTTTCCTCCTCTGTATTCGCTGTTTCTATGTCCTCCTTACTCGATTGTTCTTCTTCCCCTCCTCTTAGTTGTTCCAGGAATTCTTGAGCCGTAGTTAAGCTATCGATTTTAATTTTTCTCCCCTGCCATGAAATTAGCATTCCCTCCGGTATAAGCCAGCGAAATACTATATTTCTCTTATTTAACTGATTTGTTAGAAATCTATAGTTTTTCCTCCTTTCCCTCACTCTTCTTGGGATCTGTTTAAGTACATTTATCTCTTTCCCTCCATAAATAATTGGCTCTTCCCGTGCTATGTTATATAGTATATCTCTCACTCTTTTCCTAGCAAAACGTACGTGGACTTCTCTTGGCAACCTGTTTCTCCTCACATAGTTCGTCTGGACTCTATAAGCCTCGTCAATTTCCCTAATTATTTCCTGTTTATCTTGCTGGAGAGCCTCCGCTATCAGCTCGGCCATCTTATCTCCCAGGTCCTCTTCTTTATCTTCTATGATGTTCTGGAAGCGGAGATAGAACGAGGCCCTATCCATCTCAAGTTGGATCAAAGAATCCTCCGTTTCCTTCTTCTGTGCTGATAGGGTTTGGTCCACTGCTTCTAATTTCTTCTCATTTTTCTCCGTCCTTTGCTCTACTTTTTGAATTCTATTTTCATTCTTACTGATGGAGGTTTGGATCTCGTTCATTTTTGAGTCCAACGCATGAATATCCATTTTCAACTCAGAGTGGCTATTCAGTAATTTTTCCTGCATAGCTAACATGGTTTCTTGTATAGATAGGAGGGAAGATTGTACTGTTTGCAATGTAGGTGTTACAGGGGGCTTATCCAATTTCTGTAGGCCATCTAGTGATTTCTGAGTAGCTGGGGAGGCCATTGACAGCGTTGGGTTTGAAGGGACCTTTTTCCCTGTTTTTGCAATAGTAGAGGTCAAGCTTGCCATTTCTTTTAAAGTCGCCTTTTGTTTCCTTAATATCCTCTCTATATTTTTCCAAATAACCATCCAATGAAGCTCGTCACTATCTATTCAAGGAGTCTCCTTCTAAACCAATCTTGAGCCTTTTCTAACTTGTGTCTCCTTTAGTTTTGTAAAAGGGTTCAGGAGATATTCTATTAGTATCAATTGGATTGTATCAATTTTTTTTTTTTAAGAGAAATAGTTCCAGTATAAATATATATTTTCTAACAATTACAATAATAGTTACTATCTACTCTGAAATTCTTAAGGGAAATATATAAAATGCTATAATCAAGTATCTTTCTTAATTGATTTTAAGTTCCTTAATTAATTCTAAGCAAATATATCACATATAGGATCGGTTCTATTAGTTGTGTTTAAATTATAAAAAAAAACATTTTTTTTTCTATTCAAACAGTCTCAGACTACTATTAATATAACATGGATTAATATGAGTTAATATATAGTCTAATATAAGTTAATTAAAGATAAGAGTTACGATAATATGTAAATCAAATAGCTATATAAGATAGTATAAATGTATTTGTTCTATAGGGTGTATATATTAATATAGGGTAATAAATATAGATACAGTTAAATACGGTGTTGTAGTTAGAGGATTAGATAAGAAAATAAAAATATCGAGGTATCACGTTCACTTCAGTAGAGTAACAAAGGAAAATGAATAGTCATTCGCTAGGTAGTATATTCTATGGAGTTTCTCTATGCTGAACTGTCCATGTGGCAATGAGTCAGCTATTTTACTTATCCTCAGAGAAGTCTCTGCGATGGCTGCACTTCCGGTCCCAAAGTTTCCAAAAAGAAAGGATCCGTGATCTTCTATACGTTCTTCTTTCAACTATAGCTCATCTGCAGCAGATCTAAAGTTCTGAGTCTCAGTTCTCAACTCCTCTCGCCCGTCTTCCCTCGCGTGTATATTCTCGCCGCCTCGTCTCCCACGTCTCCTCCGCCGGCTCGTCGGCAACTCCTCTCTCCGATCTGCTCTCTCTCTTGACACGCCGCTTTCCCTCTCTCTGAGCACCTCTCCTCCGACTCCACCGGCAGCTCTCTCTGATGCCAATTTCTCGATGGCTGAAAAAAGGTATTAAACTGCTGGGCACTATATCCTCCGCTCTCTGTCGCTTCCTCTCTTGTTGTCAGTTACCGAGGCTTCAGGTCAGCCATTTACTGGCCGGCTCGCTTATGCTGGGTTTGACAGAGCCGCCCGGTCGTTGCGTTCGGCGTTGCGATCCGCTGTCACGCACGCCTGGCTTGCCCTCTTGTCCGCGGGGCTCTCCGGGCACCGCGTCCCCGAAGGGATCCCCAAAGCACAGCGTTTGGAAATGTTAAGGAGCAGCAGTCACTCTCTCAGCATCCCAACACCTCGGGTCCCAACCGGAAGTCCGGTAGTTAGCTAATTCAGCCGGGTCCAGGGAAGGCTTCTTAAGGAGGGGCCTCACCACCGCCTCTTTCAAGGCGGCAGAGAAGGCACCCTCACTCAGAGAAGCACTTGTAATTCCCTGGAGCCAGCCTCGTGTAACCTCCCAGGAGGCCAGTACCAACCAGGGGGGACACAAGTCCAACAAACACGTGGCGGCACTAATCTAACCAGAACCCTGTCCACATCCTCAGGAGCCACAGGATCAAACTTCTCCCAGATAATATTCTCAAGACCTCCCCTCGTCTCCTCCCGTGGACTCATCCAGTCGGAGTCCAAGCCATCCTGAATCCGAGCGACTTTATCATGCAGGAATTGCACAAAATCCTCAGCACAAGCCTGCAAGGGATCTTCCCGCACTCCCCCCCGAAGAAGGGAGTGGGTCACCCTAAACAGAGCAGCTGGGCGGTTCTCTGCAGATGCGATAAGAGCGGAAAAATGGTTAGATTTCGCTGCTTTTATTGCCACTAGGTAGGTCTTGATATAAGACCTCACCTGTGTCCGGTTGGAAACTGATTGACTAGTCCTCCAAATGCTCTCTAGGTGTCTTTTCGAACGCTTCATCTCTCTCAGCTCCTCAGAGAACCAAGGAGCCAATTGAGATCGGCATCAGGTCAGAGGCCGCAAAGGCACGATGCGATCCAAAGCTCTGGCGGCCGCACTCTCCCAGGCAGCCCCCAGCTCTTCAGTCGAGTCATGTGCCAGAGTCTCAGGAAACGGCCCAAGCTCCATCAGGAACCTTTCGGGGTCCATCAGGTGCCTGGGACAGAAACATCTGGTCGGTTCCATCTCCCTGCAGTGGGGGAAAGCGGTAGGAAAGTCCAGGTGAAGGAGTGAATGATCTGTCCATGACAAGGGTTTAATATCTAGGTCCCCTCTACCAAGATCATTCAACCACTGACCAGAGACAAAAATCAAGTCCAGAGTGTGTCCCCCTATGTGAGTGAGGCCTTGAACTAACTGGGTCAGGTCCATAGCCATCATGGAAGCCATGAACTCCCGAACCACCTCTGATGCCTCACCTGCAGATGGGAGGTTGAAATCCCCCATGATAATAAGTCTGGGGGTATCAACCGCCACCCCGGCAATGATGTCGAGTAGTTCGGGCAGGGTTGCTGCCACGTGGCAGGGAGCCAGGTACGTAGTCAGCAAACCCATCTGCACCCCACGGTCCCACTTCACAAAAAGGGACTCACATCTGTCTATCTGAGGAACAGTGGTCTCCTTCGGACAAAGACTTTCCCTAATAATCACTGCCACTCCCCCACCCCTCCCCTGGGCCCAGGAAAGAAAAAAGTTCTTGGAAGCTGAGGAAGAGAGGGGGTTAGATGTCTTTGTGGTAAAGAGTTATGTTCTTTTAGGCAAGGTAAAACAGTATAGAAAGGGGTTCAGGTTGGAGTTGTTTCATCAGTTCCTGTAGTTTTGACCTGGTAACAACTGGAGTGCTAATCTAATATCACTGTCTGGAGGTTCTTTTAAGTAAGGAATATCTTCTAAGGTAACTTGGATATTAATATTTGTACTGACCATTGTGTCCTGGAAGACCATCAGGAAAGCAGTTCCGGGTTTAGAAAAAGGACAATTAAAACCACAAAAATGATTTTAAAGGACTACCAGGGAAACCGCATCCCCGTTCTAGGGAGTGGATCATTCCAAATCATGCTCAAAGAGTTCACCGGCCAGCTGCAGATGACCATCGTGGACAATGACCTACCAAGCCTGCTGGGATTGGAGTGGTTCGAGGCCCTGGGTTTGGGAATAACTGGCATCCACACCATCCCAGATGACTGCATAGAGGACTTAATAAAAAAGTTTGCAGATGTATTCGATGGAACCTTGGGTAAGTACATGGGGAAACCCATCTCTTTTAATCTAGATCCCAATGTAGCCCCATTAGAATGAAACCAAGGAGTGTCCCCTTTGCTCTCCGACCCAAAATAGCCAATTAGACAAACTAATTGCACAAGGAATCTTGGAGCCAGTGGATCACACTAAATGGAAGACCACAGTAGTCACCTCGATAAAATCAGATGGGTCAGTCCGCATTTGCGTGGACTATAAATGTACCCTGAATAAGGCTTTACAACAACACATGTACCCAGTCCCAGTAGTTCAACATCTGTTGCACTTGCTGGGGCAAGGCAAAATATTTGCAAAACTCGATTTGGCACAAGCCTACAGCAACTGCTGGTAGATAATGCCACTGCGGAAGCCCAAACTATTGTGACACACCATGGGGCATTTAAATGTTGCTGGTTGCAATTTGGGGTAAACGTGGCCTCAGGGCTTTTCCAAAGCATAATGGAATGCCTACTACAGGACATTCCAGGAGTTATGCCTTACTTCAATGATGTCCTCATGTCAGGGGACAACAAAGAAGAACTAACCAAGCAATTAAAAGGAACCTTGAGGCAATTCCAGGAAGCAGGGCTTAAGGTGAATAAAGAAAAATGTAAAATAGCTGTGCCAAAATTCCTGGGATATCTCATTGATGGTTCAGGCATACACCCAACCCAAAGCAAGGTTAAAGCCATGAAGGAAGCCCCCACACCACAAAATCAAAAGGAGCTACAGGCATTTCTTGGACTTTTAATTTTTTACAGTATTTTTCTGTCCATTGAAAAAATAATGCAAAGGGAAAGATCAAATTCATTCAAAGATCTACAACAGATGTTACAAACAATGCAGGATGTTATGCTGAAAAACCATGAGGATTTGAAACACGAGATAGGAGAAGTAAGGAGTGATACAGGAGAACTGAAAGAAAAGATGAGATCAATGGACGATAAACTTAAATGCTTCCAACAATAAATTATGAAAAATGAGCAAAAATTGCAGGAGATGGAGGAGAGAATGTGAAGGGAAGACAAAACAGTGGAGGAGATGGAAGAAAAATTAATACAAGCTAACAAAGATCTCAAAATGTCGGTCATCCACTTAAAAACAGAAAAGGCAGCCCACTACCTATGGTTCCAGAATGTGAGGGAAGAAAAGAATGAGGACCACCCAGAGATGATGGTTGATTTATTGGCGGGAGCACTAGGAATGGGAAAGAGGAAATGATCAATGAAATGGATGAAATCTATAGGATCCATACTAATTATGCACGTAGGAATAATCTACCCAAAGAAGTGCATATTAGATTCGTTAAAAAATCGTTTCGTGATGAGTTCCTACATAGGACCAGAGAGGACCCATTAGAGTTTAGAGGAAGACAGCTGTTGGTGCTCAAACAAGTCCCTAGAAGGGTAAGAAAATTAAGATGACCATACCAAATGCTAACATCTAAACTAACAAGAAAAAATGTAAATTTCCGGTGGTTGACACCAGAAGGGATTATGGTATCCTGGGGAGAAAAAAGGTTTAGACTGGACACAGTTGACAAAATAGAAGAGTTCTACAGACAGAATTTTGGCAGTGAGGTTGAGTTGGAGGAAAGAGAAATAAGGGAAGAAGGAGAACTAGGAGGGCAGTCACCCAGATAAGAGGGAATCTCAAATTAAAGAGAAAGGAAATGGGAAAGGAGAGAGTGTGGACAATGGGAAAGACAATGATGGTGGATGCAAAAAATACAAGACCTAAGTATAAGTAGAGGCTTACAAGATGAAATAACAATCTTATGTGAATGTGAATGGTTTAAATGCTCTAGGAAAAAGGAACAAATTTTTCAATAAATTGTATAAGATGAATTTGGATATAATAGTTTTTCAGAAACACATATAAAAAACCAACATCAACATCTATTAAAATGCAACAAGTTAGGGAATATGTTTATATCTTCATCACAGCAGAAAAAAAGGGGAATTGTGATGTATGTAAAGGAGGAAATTCTGGCCAAACCAATGTGTAAAGACGAGGAAGGTAGAATATTAATAGTAAAGATAACTTTGAAGGAAACAAAAACGATCTTGGTTGGAATATATGCGTCCAATGAAGGCCAAAAATTATTTTACAAGAAATTACATAACATGATTGGAGACTTAGAATACGATAACATGTGCATAATTGGTGATTTTAATGTGATTGTAGATAGAGAACTAGATTACAGAAAGGTGTCAGAAGGATATTATTTAATACATTTTTTTAAATGGTGGAAAAATTGAGTATAAAGGAAAGTTGGAAGGAAAGAAATGGGAAGAAGAAACAATATACATATTATTCTGGCAGACATCAATCTTGGTCTCGAATTGATATGGCCTGGGCATCAACAGAGCTAAATTTAGAAATTGGGGAAATTAATATTGACATAAACTCGTGGGCAGATCACAATCCTATTAAAATTAAGTGGAAAGGGCAAAAAAAGATGAGGTAGACCCTAAAAAAAGCAATTTTGAATCAAAATGAGTTTAAATTAAAGATGGATGACCAAATGACCTTGTTTTTTCAAAGCAATAAAAAAGAGGATATGAATAATCAAAATTTGTGGGATACAGCAAAAGCTTTTATGAGAGGAATAGCAATAACATATATGGGTAAAGATAATAGACAAAAAAGGCAGAAAAATTTGGAGGAGGATCTTAGTAAAATGGAGAAAGAATTACAGAAAGAACCCAAAAAACAGGAGTTGAAATGACAAATAGATACAATTAAACATAAATTGAATATTATTGAAAAGGAAAGTATGGTGCAACAAATAAAAAGTATTAAACAATTTTTTTTCAGAATGCAAATAAGCCAGGACGCTGGTTGGTTTATAGATTAAAAAAACAAAAGGAAAAAAGTCAGATTAGTAAACTATATAATGATAAGGGAGAATTAATATGTCAAAATGAGGGGAAGAGAAAGGTGGTCTATGAATTCTTTAAAAATCTGTATGAGAATAAAGAAAAGGTAGAGGAAGGTAAGATATTGCAATATCTGCAAAAAATAGTACTGCCAAAAATCCCAGTGGAATGTAAAGATTTATTAAATAACTAGCTGTACCTGGCCACGCATTGCCGTGGCTCAGTCTTGTGGGCATACAATATTTTTTGACCAAGTGCCAATATTTTCCCTCTGTAAAAATAAAAACCCAATGAGAGAAATTCCTCCTCCTGCCGATCTGAGGGAGAAAGGAATCCCCCCCTCACCCCAATGTTTTAAATGGCGCCATGTTTTTATGGAGGAAGCCGGTGACGACGATCAGGGGGGCCTCTTCCCTGCCCGATTCAAACCCCTGCTGGTGTGTGGTTGTCAAAAGGCAGGCAGGCAGGCAGGCAGGCCTGGCATTACCTGAGGATATTGTGGGCCTCGAAGCTGCAGTTTTGGTTACTGGAGGAAACCACAGCCACCTGGAGCTGCGAGGAGGGCATGGCTGGCTGGTGGGGTGCTCCTCTCGATTCCCCCACCCCCCACAGCAAGAGAGGCAGAGAGAGTAGGCTCTGGGGAGGGGTGGGGGGGCCTACCGAGGGGCTGCGGCAATGCTCCCAACAGCAGCAGGGAAAAGACGTGGCTGCTCCTCCTCCTCACAACGATGACAATGATGGCTGCCTCCTTCTTTCTCTCTTTCCCTCACAAACAAAATGGTAGCTGCACAGAGTGGAAAATGCAGGGCCCGGCAACGTGTCGGGCTCTTCCGTTGTCTGTTTCACTTCCACTGCCCCCCCTCAAAACCATAGAGGGGAAGGGGATGGAACGGCCCCTTTCGTTGGTTATAGTTCCGTGAGGTAAGGATATGTGTTGGGTTTTTTTTTATTTTTTTATCTCCCCACTCCAACCCCCTTCACCCCCAGCCTGGTCTGTGAGGAGAAACGGGAATATGGGAGATGATGACAACTCTATGCCTCTCTAGAAGCCGTTTCCAGCACTCCCTAAAAAAAGGAAAAGACCCGAAGGTGGGGAAACAGCGCTGCCCTAATGGCTGTTGTAAACACCACGCCATGTAGATTATCCTTTTTTAACTGCCCGTCCGTTTCGCTCAAGGCATCCTGGGATTTGTAGGCCAACGTAGAGCATTCAGCCCATAGTGGCCTTTGCACCGCCCGGAGGAAATACATTTCCCATGACCCCTTGCTGTTACCTCAGGGGAAAGGGCAGACATGGAGTCCTGAAAAGCGGGGAGAAGATTTCTGACAGGCTTTTATTTCAAACCAGGGCCTTCCAGAGGAGCGGGAACTACCGTAAGTATATAAAAACATGTGCATATTCGAATGCAACATTGTGTCAAAATTGCAAAGCAATTGGTGAAGAACTTTCAGAGATTTAAGATTTTGAACAAACGAACATTTACATTTTTATTTATATAGATGAGATAACAGCATTTGAGATATCCGAGGCAATCAGAAAACAAAAAAGTAATCAAGCACCAGGTCCTGATGGTCTGCCGTCAGAAATCTATAAAAATCACTAGGAGATACTAAGTCCACTGTTATTAGAGGTATATAATGATGTATTGAATGAAGCCAGGATACCAGCATTGTGGAAAGAAACAACAATTACACTGATCCCTAAGGAAAATTCCAATCTGACTTATACTAAAAATTATAGGCCAATATCTTTACTGAATTCAGATTACAAAATTTATATGACAATCATAGCAGACAGATTACGGAAAGTTTTAGAGAATTTTATTCATTAAGACCAAAATGGCTTCCTGCCCAGAAGGCATATAAGGAACAACATCAGGATTATTTTAGATACCATAGAATATTATGAAGTCCATAATGAAAAACAGATGGCACTGATATTTATTAATGCACAAAAAGCTTTCAATAATGTTAAATGGGACTTTATATTAGAACAATTAAATTATATGGATTTTGGGGGGAAATGTATAAGGATGTATCAAGCAATCTATTCCAGGCAGGATGCCAAAGTGGTAATCAATGGGGAAATGATGAAGAAATTTCCAATTCAAAAAGGGACAAGACAAGGTTGTCCGCTATCACCATTATTGTTTATTTTATCATTAGAGATTTTAATTAGAACAATTTGAGAAGACGAACAGATCAAAGGTTTAAAAATAAGAAAAGAAACTTTTAAAGCACAGGCATTTGTGGATGATCTTCTCTTTATTATTGAAGAGCCTATACAATCCCAGGTTAGGCTGATGGAAGTGCTAGAGGAATATGGGGAAGTAGCGGGCCTAAAAATAAATAAGGAAAAGATGAAAATGATAGTCAAAAATATGACTGAAGAGCCAAAAAAAAAAAAAAGAATTGGAGGAAAAGATAAATATTCAGATTATGAAAAAAATTAGATATTTAGGAATTAAATTGACTGCAACATGCATCACACTCAAAGAAGATAATTATGACAAATTAATGGCACATTAATTATTTAGAAAAATAGGGAAAACTACAGCTATCTTTAATGGGCAGGATAGCCACCATTAAGATGAATGTCCTACCAAAAATGTTATTTCTATTCCAGTGCATACCAATTCGGCAAAAAAAGGACTTTTTTACTAATTTGGATAGACATATTTCAAAATTCATCTGGCAAGGGAAAAAACCGAGAATTAGATTAAAGTTATTACAAGACGCTAGAGAAAGAGGGGGATTCAGTTTGCCAGATTGGGGAAGATATCAGGCAGCAGCTTTGGTATGGATAAATGAGTGGATGCATCTCAAAAATACAAGACTATTGGCGCTAGAAGGCCATGATTTACAGACAGGGTGGCATACTATTTTATGGGAGGAAAAGCATAAAGTCCATCAGTACTTCCAGAGGCATTATATCAGGAGGGCTCTATTAGATATTTGGATCAAGATAAAAAGAAGTAATTATATGGAAATTCCCATCTGGGTGTCAACTTTGGAAATGTATACTCATCCAAATTTTACTAAATTGGGGGGGGGGGGTTGTCACCTATAAAGACATTCTGAATGAGAGAGAAGAATTGAAAGCGAGAAATATTTTAAAGGAAGAAGGAATTGAATTGGAATGGTGGGCATACCGCCAAATACAATCTAAATTTAGTAAAGACAAAAAGGAATGGGGTATAAAACAAGAATTATCAGAATTAGATAAGATTTTATTAAGTAGGGAGGGTAAGACCATAAGTAAATTATATTGCTATTTATTGGAACAAGACATGATTGAGGAACAAGTCAAAGAAACGATGATAATTTGGAGTAAATATTTTGGTCATAGTATTGATTTGGACAATTGGCAGACTCTATAGGAAAAAATTTTAAAAATCACATTAGCAACTTCATATAAGGAAAATTTATGTAAGATGTTTTATAGGTGGCACCTCCCCCCCCCACAAGATTAGCACGAATCATTAAGGGAAATTCTTTGGCATGTTGGAAGTGTGAGGTGGCTCCAGGGAACTTCTATCATATGTGGGAATGGCCAAAGGCAAAAAAATATTGGAATCTGATAAAGAGTTGGTTGAAAGAAATTTTAATAATAAACTTAGAAGTCAAACTGGAATTTTTCCTTTTGGGAATGACAGAGGGAAATTACAAGAAAGACATAAATTATCTATTACTACATATACTTGCAGCGGCACTGATAGCCTTTGTGCAGAAGTGGAAAGAAAAAGACACCCCAACTGAAGAGGAAATACTACTAAAAATTTTCAACTGCACAGAAATGGATAGACTCACCTTGGAACTCAAGGATAAAAGTAAAACATTGTACTATCTGGGCAAAATTCTACAAATGGTTAGATAAAAGGAGGATAGCCGAGACAAATGTGTAGTGTTAGACTAAAATCATATACGTTATTATAGATAAATATGTATGTGAATTGTATAGATAGGTACATGTAGGTATAGCAGGGGTGGGTTCTACTTACCTTTACTACTGGTTCGCAACGGGGCTGCGCATGCACGCTACCTTTGCTCGCGTGCATGCGTGCTCTTCTGCGCAAGTGCAGAAGCATTTTGGTGACGTGGGGTTGGTGGGCGGATCCTCCCACCGGGTTTACTTCTGGTTATATAGAACCGGTGCGAACTGGGGGTGTTGTGGCCCGTCAGCGGCCTGTGCGGATTGTAGCTGATTCTGACAGCAAGGAGGCTGGTGTGGTGCTGCGCCAGCAGCTGTGCAGCTGGCATTCAAGTCAGACAACGAGAAGGCTGGAGAAGATGTGGTGCCAGACCTTCAGAAGCTCCTTTAAGTGAAGAGGATGAAGAGGATGAGCCTCTTCTCGATGCACAGGCGCGCAGAGTTGCCAAAAGGCAGGAGTGGCTCCTCAGGAGGAGGTCTCCTCAAGAGTAAGGCTTGGGGCTAATTGGCCATTCCCTTAGCCTATTTAAGGAGGAACGCCAACTGAAGCAATTTGTATGGAACAACTTTAATTCATTCTCCTTCACGTCTGGATTCTCTGCAAATTGCTTCTGGGCTTTCTGCCAACCTTAGTAAGATTGTGATTACTTTATCTTTGGTTTCTTGTAGGCTGTTAAGAAAGTTTGTTAACAGCCTTTGTTTGGTAAAGACTGAGTTATTTTAGTAAATTTAAGTTTTGTACAGACTGTGTGTGTGCTGTGTTCTTTGGGGTCCGTAGCTGGGGCAGAACAGGGGGCAACCCACCACTGATGTATAGATATGTATAATTGTATAGGAATAAGATATAAATTATTATTATTATACAATGTTTAAATAATGTATAAGGTCTAAGGAATATATTATTATATTATCATTAGTATATTATGTATTAGTTTAAAGTGTTGGAAGATGCTTGGGACCAGTGATGTGATATCTATGTCCAATGTTTTTAATTTTGAATTACTATTTAAAAACTTTTTTTTAAAAAGGAGAAGGTGATGATTGTTGAACCATTACACTGGCTGCTAGATAAGAAAGCTGGTTGGAACTGGGGATGGAAGGTATTTGCCACCCACAGGTTGCCTGACATCCTAGTCTCAGACAATGGGGAACAATTCACTGCAAGACAATTTGAAGTATTCTTAGCAGAACAGGGAATAAGGCAATTGCACCTTTTCATCCAGCTAGTAATGGGCAAGTTGAAAGAATGGTCAGATCAACCAAAGAAATGTTAGCCAGGATGGGCCCGGGGGACTGGCAGGCAAAGAGACAAATTCCTATTAGTACAACATATAACCCCTAGTGCCACCACGACTAGGAGCCCAGCAGAATTATTAATGGGGCATAAACTAAGGTCCCAACTAGACAGGCTACACCCCAATTACAGCACTGAGACACCCATAGATTCGACCAGTAAGTCCCGGTTTTTTAACATAGGGGACCTGGTCTATGCACACAATTATGCAGGGGATCCTGCCTGGGTTGGGGCTAAAATAATTACTCTTACCGGTCCCAAGTCATACCAAGTAGAACTAGAAAATGGGAAAGTTTGGAGGAGGCATATAAATCAACTCAGGGGACGGATAGGGAACTCCAGCCTGAGACAGTTCGAAAATACTCTGCCCCAAACGGCATATGAAACTCCACTGGAGAAAGACAGTACTCTGCCCCGAGCAGGTTCCAAAACAACGACAGATGCCGGCCTACACTCCCAAGAACCAAATACCCTACTCTCAAGAATAAACAATAAAAGAACAACAGAAGTCTAGTTTGAGCATTTTTACGAAACAAGCTGTTTCAACAGTGTAGAGAGTTAAATCTATTCTTAATTATTTTGTTTTTTTTTAATTAAGAAGTAAATAACCATTTTAAAATGAATGTTTTCCCTTGTCATATTAGCTTGCTCTGTGAGATACAATTACTTTGGGCCATGGCTGAATTACAAAACTCATTTTCTCAATGAGAAGGCAAGCTTTCTTTTATATGTAATATTTGATATTTATTGCCAACAAAGCAATGAGTTTAGTGCCTCCTTCTGAGGAATCTGTTTTGTATATTTCATTACTACAGAATCACAGATTTCATGGTAAAGTCTAATCAAAACAGTTTATACTAAGAAATAGTCTGTAACAGAGATGGTCTGGAAGTTCTATAGATTTGAGAAAATTGTATTATACCAAGGCACTTTGTGTGGAATTGCCTTTGAAAGTAGCTTGAATGCCCCAACAGTCTAGAACGCTATAGCTGATGCAACTGACTCTGAACTGGTTATATAGCTCTTTCAACAACATTGTATTAGGTGGCTTAGACTTAGATATTAGATGCAACATCTTATATATCAATCTTGGAAGCATGCCCTTTTGCTTATGCTCCATTAGCAAGGAATTTTCTTTTGCTCACCTGAGAAAGTACATCATTGTATTAAAGAATGATGTACACTGACTGTAGAACTTTACCCCGATCAGATATTACCACTGGAACATATGTAAGCTTTCAAGCCCAGCTGAAAATACATTTGTTCATCTAGGCCAGGGGTGTCAAACTCAATTTCATTGAGGGCTGCATTAGGGTTATGTTTGACCTCAGGGGAGGGGGTGGCCAGTGTGGGCGTGGCCAGCATGATGTCACTCATGTCAGAGGAGCACCTGTGGTGGTCTGAGCACTCTACCAGCAAAAACAGATTCCTGAGCTCTGTTTTCAACTGGGATGGCCTCCTGCAAACCTCTGCCAGACAAAATGGAGCTCAGGAAGGCCACACATGGCCCGCACTAACTCCGATCTCACTGGCAGAGGTACAACAGGCCAGTCCTTCACTGTTTCCAGGGTGGCCTCGGAGGCCAGATCTAAGCATCCCATGGGCCAGCTCCGGCTCCCGGGCCTTGAGTTTGACACCCCTGATCTAGGCATTTAATAGAAGACATACACCTTCTCTTATTCTTGTCTTGATTTTAAAATTCTGTTATTTGTTTGTTTACTATTTTTTTATTATTATTTCAACGTGTTTATTTACAAGTATTTTTATGCCATTCAGTGAAAAAAGTCTTCTGGATATTTACAAAAAAAACCCTAAAATAATGTAAATAAAATAAGTTATTTTTCTAGCCAATGGACAGAAATACACTTCTTGGGAGTAAATTGAGTAAATAAGTTACTTTAGGATCATACCAAGAAAATGGATTTTAAACAGAATCTGATCTTTTACCTAAAAGTGAAGTAAAAAGTTTAAAAACCCTTACTTTTTATTCTGTTTTTGTAAATGCCTCCTAATAATATATGTATTTTTTGCTTGCCTTTTTAGTAAAAAAGGTAAATGAGACATAACTGCAACTAGAACATGGTTCCTCAGTAGTAATTTACTCTGAATTAAATTAAATAAATAAGTGAATCATACATAATATATGGGGAGAGGAAGGGATGAAGAACATAATTTGTTTATGCATTTCCTGAGACAATTAGGAAAACATAATCTGAAAACTTGGTGAAAAGCTGTCAATTGAAGATGAAACATTAGAGGGATAGCCTGTTTCCTATCTTGGGTTAAATATTAAAAGTTTCAAAACAAACATTGGTAATAGGCAGAATTTTATCTATTTTGTTAAAGTATATCTTTTCCCCTGTAGGAAGTCAGCACCCACCCCTTTCCTGGAAGAATGAAATATTTTAGGAAATATTAAAAAGGCAGAATTCCCTGGATGAGAAATGGAGAAACTTGTTTTAAAGACAAAGCCGCTTCCTGCCTCCCCCCCCCACACCTTTGTTAATGGACCAGAGGCAGAAACTCAATCCTTTGTCAAAGGACCATCATCTGCAACACAATAGGACCCATCTAGGACAGAAACTCACCACATGGCACCTGGGAAGATTACATCACCTGGGAAGATTACATCAGCCAAGGGTAGCTAAGACCCGCACCCCCTGGGAGTCTGACAACCAATCAGGATACTCTTTCAGGGCCCCAGGAAGTTCAAAGCAAGAGAGAGCATAAAACCCGGGGACTCGCTGTATCTCGGCCCTTTTTTCTGTTCAGGAACTCAAACCATGTGATCCTGTCCTCCATTAAACCATCTTTCCAAGCAGTCTCCATGTTTTCAGTGTCTTTTTCCCCACTTGGAGCTGAACCCAGAAGGATATTTCTTCCGACACCCCATTTCAGCTTTTTCCTTTATCACAGTTTTATAATATAACATTATATTTTTCAGATAAGATGCACTTTAAAAAAAATTGTGTTTAGAAAACTTTGGTACTCCTATTTGTTAATGGACAGCTTCATACATTTTTTCAAGAAAACACTATTTTGTTGTACCTATTATTTCTGCACTTTTAGAAAACAATATATGGACACCTACCAAAGTGAGGACAAAGTAAAAATATCATATAATTTTTCTATAAATACTCATATGAGCCAAGGAAATCAGAAGCAAGAAATGCCCAGTCCAATGGCTCATAAACATGGATCCATATTAATATTAAAATCCAATTGTACATTGATTATTTCATTGTCAGCATACATGATACCTTTTCCTTTAGTGTTGAAAATGCATTCATAAACTTAAAGTTTTAGTTTTAACATCATGCTAACTCAATTATTTGGAGAAATAGACAAAAATTATGACTAATACATTTAACCTAAATTTTCTTGTTTCATTTGCAGAGGACAAAAGGAAGACAGTGTGGAAAAGTCCACATTTATTTAATTAAATGTAAGTTGATTTTAGGACCAGAAATAGTGAACAGAGAGCATAATAAAAATCTAGTATTAATTTAGTAATTCAAGATGCTAATTTCTTTCCTGAAAGTGGAAAGAAGTAAGTGGGTATGTAAAGTCTTGCCTCTCCAATCTTCCCAAGAAAGCAGGACTCTTGAAACTGCAATTGTTCCAAAGGAGCTTTTATTGAAAGGTTTGTGGTAACAAGAGTTCTAGGCAAGAACTGAAGATTCTCACTTAAAACCAGCTCCCACACTACATCATTGCAGGGAAACAGAAACTTCATATAGAGATTAGCACAGTAATGCAGGAAACAGAAACAGAAACTTAATATACAGATCATTCCATTCCTCCCCACTTCCTCCCACCAAAATGCCAGGGTCCCTGTAGAAATATCTGGAACCTGACAGGGTAGAGATAATTCCTGTTGGATTCCATTCCATATCTTGGAGCAAGGTCTATAGCTACAATGTATTATTATGTAATTTTTTTTTGTTTTCTTTCTTATGTACTGATTTCATGAACCTCCTGTTTTTCTACATAAAACAATTGTCTTCTATGAAATATGTACATATTATTTTGTTTTAAAAATACACAAATAGTAGAATACTACTAACTGTATGCCATTTTGCATTTCTAATATTTTAGTGACTAGCTGGAATAAATATGGAAATAATCGCCCAACAATAAAACTGTAGATAATGTTGGCAATATAAAATTGCCATCTAAGTGTATTTATTTAGAAATAAGACAATTCATTGATCATCGTGGATTACTACAATATATTTGAATGTAGGACTCAATACAATATCCATTAATGTAGGATGATACATATTCTTAACAAGCAAGAAGCACTTTAGATTATTAAGAAAGGGTTTTCAATTTCAATTACCAAAATTAACTGTATCAAATAAATAATGTTATTAGTAATTTATAGACTTAATTATGGCTTTTCCATACTTAACTAATAAATTAAAAATGGAAGATAACACAATTAAATATTAATAATTATTAATCCATTTTCTAGATGGTCTGTTTCCTTAGAATATTTTATATAGGTTATGTAAAAGCATTTTATGGGTAAAGTGGCATTATGCATACATAAATTTTTCATATCTGTAAAATGGAGTTAAGTATGAATAAAATATATGCAACTGTGATAAATATATGTGGCTCAGGGTTGAGCTGTTGTGTCTTTATTCTATTGCTTGAAGTTCCACTTCAAGAAGAAATGGAAGCTCAAAGAAACCCCATTTTTGGGTCAAAATAATGAACCTATGTATTTTCACTGAGTGTTTCAATATTGTGAAGAAACTCCTCACCTTCATTTTCATCAGTTCCTTTAGTCATCTTTTATTCTTGATAAAACAACTCATCTTTTTTCTGGTTTACCATTTTTTGGCCAAATGTCATACAGTACTTAGGTCAACATAGTCATCAACATAAACAACCAGCATTTGAGTTGAATAAAAATTCAAATAACTCCTACGAGAGTCAAAAATTCAATCATGGTGCATTGTTTAAAATGCTCTGATACTGTGAGTGCTTACTCATTCCACAAACCACAGCAATATCTCACTAGATGAAATAAAAGAACAGATGCTAAAGAAAATGAAAGTTTGAGGGTGTCAGTACTGCTATATTTTGCTATATAGTATCAAGAGCATAGCTTTTCATCCAAGTTTTGTATATCTTTTATGA
The DNA here is from genome assembly GCA_012654045.1 of Ptyas mucosa. Classification (NCBI taxonomy): domain Eukaryota; kingdom Metazoa; phylum Chordata; class Lepidosauria; order Squamata; family Colubridae; genus Ptyas; species Ptyas mucosa. The sequence continues at coordinate 33,344,495 of WNWU01013815.1, read as the reverse complement.
AATACACAGCTTAGAAAGAATGCATTGATTCAATTTTCCCTGAGCTGCAAAGCCACATTTTCCTTCTGATGAAATGTTTATATATTTCAAAATACACTTGCTCACAGTTCAATTACAGCAGGTCCTTCTTTAATTGTGAATTGATCTATTAAAAAATAATAAGCTTTCTTGAAAGAACAATTGATACTATTCAAACTATAGTTAACTCAGATGAAGCAGACCTCCAACTAAAGATCTACATCTCTGAGTAGGTATTCACTCATTTTTTTTGCAGATTCAACACTTATTTATTTGTTTGTTTGTTTATTATATTTATATGCCACCTAAAACAACTGTGGGTGACTTTAATTTAGCTAAAATGTGCAGGACTGAAGAATGGTGACAGTTCAAATCTCTTGAGTTTGTATAAGTAAAACTAGACCAAAATGAGAGGGGAGGGGAATCCAAGGACTTTATTTGCAGTTAGAGAATGATAATATAACCCAGTGGGAAATTTGCTGAGATTTCATTCTTCACTTCTCCTGTCAAGCTTTCTAGTGATCTAAATATTTCTCAGATGAAATTAAAAAGAGAAGAACAAAAATTAATATCTGATATTATGTGTGTGTATATGTGTGAACGGCTGGATCTACTATATATAAAGTATGTCATTTTAAGCTGAGCAACCGATGTAATAAGCATCCAGCCCTGATCTATAATCTTGATTTCAGAAATGAAATTCATTCTCCATATAACCAATTATTATAAAAGATTATTTAAGCTTAAAATGAAAGGTACAATGAAACTCATAACATTGTCTCTTAGACACATCTACTTTCTTCTTGCCTTTTTGGTGCTGTAGTTCTCATTGCTATATTAATTTAAATAATGTTAATCATATTCATTATGACCTTAGGTAAAAGAGTAGGGAAAAACTCCCAGATTGAACTAGTTACTTGAACAAAGAATCAAATACATCAAATCTGTGTTATTATCAGATTTCACTAGGCATGTATCTAAAACACTAACGACATTCTGATTAGAAAATTTCAGTAGTAACTCAAAAGGTCTAACTCTGCTCTTTCATGCAATTTATTATTCTTATGGTTGGTTGCACAGTCAGGGAGATGTTTACATTGGATTTGGCATTTTATTCACCTATCAAGTCCTTCCCAAGGACCTAGAATAGACAGATGTTTTTTGTTTAATGGTGTTAAACGTACCATTACATAATATAATGTATTGGGTACATTATGTATGCGGGTAGTTATGGGAGCGATGTGGCGCTCCCATGTGACACCCCTCCTGCGCGAGCTGCACTGGCTTCCTGTGTTCTTCCGGGTGCACTTCAAGGTTTTGGTTACCACCTTTAGAACGCTCCATGGCTTAGGACCGGGCTATCTTCGAGACCGCCTTCTGCCACCAGTACCCTCTCACCGACCAGTACGCTCCCATAGAGAGGGGCTTCTCAGGGTGCCGTCGGTCAAACAGTGTCGACTGACGGCCCCCAGGGGGGGAGCCTTCTCTGTGGGGGCACCCACCATGTGGAACAAGCTCCCCCCGGAGATACGGACAATCCCAGATCTCCGCGCTTTCCGCCGTGCCCTCAAGACGTTTCTATTCCAGCAGGCTGGCCTGGACTAACCTCTTCTAAAATTGCTCTTATATTTTTAAATCTTAATCTCATAAATTTAGAGTTTTAATTTTAGGTTTAAGACCAAATTATTTAATTGTATTTTAATCAATTCTTTAAAATATTTGTATTATATGTATTTTATCATTTGTCTGTACACCGCCCTGAGTCCCCCGGGAGTAGAGCGGTATATAAATATAATATAATAATAATAATAATATAATAATAATATAAGCTGTTCCAATTAAAGCTGCCTTTTGCAATTGACTGAAGTTATTTTGTCAATGACAACGGTGTTCATGATTTTTTGGGATTGCACATAAGGCGCCTATTACTCTTAGTACAGTCTGCTTTTTTTACTACAGTCATTCTACTTATATTTGCAGGTTTTTATATTTTGTGCTTTTTCCCCAGTTCTTTCCTTCTATTCTGCTATCTCCACATCCACTATCCAGACTTTTTTGTCTTATCAAAATTGTTAAGTATGGGATCTTATGTTGCAAAGGCTGTTTGAATTTTAGAGTTCCAGAATGCTGTAGCTTCTTCATTTTCCATTATTTTATCTATTTTGCAGTTCCACTAGTTCTTACTTGCAGGCAAATGGTATTTCCTGCAGATATTCCAATGTACTATTGCTGCTATTATTTTCTTGCATTGTTATGGTCAATCTATGTAGTACAAGAACCTGTAGTACAGTGGTTTAAAGCACCCTGTTATTAACATCTATTAACATCTGCTGCTTGCAATTACTGCAAGTTCGAATCCCACCAGGCTCAAGGTTGACTCAGCCTTCCATCCTTTCTAAGGTGGGTAAAATGAGGACCCAGATTGTGGGGGCAATAAGCTGACTTTGTATAAATATACAAAAGTATGAAGACTATTGCTTAACGCACTGTAAGCTGCCCTGAGTCTCCGGAGAAGGGCAGCATATAAATCAAATAAAAAAAAAATGTGATATTTTGTCAGCAGCTAATAATGCAAGAAAAAAATAGCAGCAATGGTACATTGGAATGTCTGCAAGAAATACAGATGATGCATTGTTTTTTCAGGTTTTTTTCCATAGTTGGTTTATCTTCTCAATTCTTGCTTTGCATTCATTTGTTCCTAGAGCTTGGTCTTGTTGAGCCAGAATTAGCCCCTCTCTGTCTCTTCAACTTTCCTGTTCTTCGCTATTGTCAGGTCTTGTTATCTGCTTTGCCTGCTAGATTTTTTTAAATGTACTGACCATGCAATACTTTGCCTTGCCATATTTGTTTTCTATTCTTCATTTGGTCTTTCTTGTAAACTAGTTTGGTCTCTTCAGTATTTATTTATTTATTTATTTATTTATTTATTTATTTATATTAAATTTATAGACTGCCCTTCTCCCTGAGGACTCAGGGCGGTGTACAGCCGGAATTAAAAAACACATAATATAAACAATAAGAACAATTAAAAATAGAATAATAAATTTCGGCTCAAATTAAAAATACCAATCCCCATAAAATTTAAAATTTAAAATTTAAAATACTGCTTAAGCCAGCCCGGCTTGTTTGAAAAGGTAAGTTTTCAGGGTACGACGGAAGGCACTGAAGTCTGGGATTTTCCTTATCTCGGGGGGTAACTGATTCCAGAGGGTAGGTGCCCCCACAGAGAAGGCTCTCCCCCTGGGGGTCGCCAGCCTACATTGTTTGGCTGACGGCACCCCGAGGAGGCCCTCTCTGTGGGAGCGCACGGGTCGATGGGAGGTCGTCTGTGGCAGTAGATGGTCCCATAGATAACTAGGTCCTATGCCATGAAGCGCTTTAAAGGTGATAACCAACACCTTGAAATGTACCCAGAAGACCACTGGGAGCCAGTGCAGCTCGCACAGGAGTGGTGTTACATGGGAGCGCCACGTTGCTCCCATCACTACCCACGCGGCCACATTCTGGACCAGTTGGAGCCTCCGGGTGCCCCTCAAGGGGAGCCCCATGTAGAGAGCATTACAGTAATCAAGGTGAGAGGTGACAAGGGTGTGAGTGACTGTGCACAGGGAATCCCAATCAAGAAAGAGCCGCAACTGGCGAATCAGGCGAACCTGATAGAAAGTCCCCCTGGTGACAGCCTTCAGATGGTCCTCTAAGGACAGCTGCCTATCCAGGAGGACTCCCAGATTGCGAGCCCTTTCCGTGGGGGCCAAAGACTCACCCCCGATAGTCAGCGATGGAGTCAACTGACTATATCGGGATGCCGGGAGCCACAGCCACTCAGTCTTGGAGGGGTTGAGCCTGAGCCTGTTCCTCCCCATCCAGGTCTGCACAGCCTCCAGGCACTGGGACATCACTTCAAGGGCATCGTTGGGGTGATCTGGGGTGGAGATGTACAGCTGAGTGTCATCAGCGTATTGATGGTATCTCACCCCAAAACCACGGATGATCTCGCCCAGTGGCTTCACATAAATGTTGAACAGAAGGGGCGAGAGGACTGATCTCTGTGGCACTCCACAGATGAGAGGCCTCAAGGTCGACCTCTGCCCCCCTGTCAACACATACTGCAACTGGTCAGAGAGAAAGGAGGAAAACCACCGCAACACGGTGCCTCCTACCCCCAGCTCTTCCAACCGGTGCAGCATGATACCATGGTCGATGGTATCAAAAGCTGCTGAGAGATCTAACAGGACCAGAACAGAGGAGCAACCTCTGTCCTGAGCCCTCCAGAGATCATCAGCCAACGCGACCAATGCCGTTTCCGTGCTGTACCCAGACCTGAAACCTGACTGGAACGGATCTAGATAGGATGCTTCCTCCAAGAATTGTGAGAACTGTCGTGCGACCACACTCTCAACAACCTTCACCATAAAGCGAAGGTTGGAGACAGGACGAAAGTTGGCTAATAATGCCAGGTCCAGGGACGGCTTCTTGAGGAGAGGCCTCACTACCGCCTCTTTCAAGGCAGCGGGGAAGTGCAACCCTCAGTATTGAGCAAGCATTCATGGTATACTAACTTCAGTGCATTTTCTTCATTGTCCTTCAGATATTCTTCCAATGCTCTTTCTTCTTCTTCAAGCATCTGATGTACTTGCAACATTCCACACCACCTATTTTCCATGGTAAGAAGAGTCTCTCTACATTGCAATGTGGATGAAGGCCATGATTCATTGTCATTATTTTATTGGTCTATTGTCAAGAAAAACATTTTCTATCAAGTGAATTTGTTTCGCATGTGAAATGTAAATGTCTTTGTTGAGTGATTTAATTTTTTTAAAAAAGAATAGGCATTTTGAGAATCACATTAATTGGATTGTGGGAGGAATCTTTGGGCTTTCTGAGCTAATTACATAATCTAGCTACTGTCATCCTTTCTCTTTCTTCTTCTTTGCTTATCTACACTCCATCATGTAGGCCCAGCTCAGCTGATAAGTATTTCGGGAAATCTATTGAAAGAGAAGCAGCTTTAGCTATTCAACATGTTTGAATAGAAACAGGTTTTGATGAAAAAGATGTATGGAGGTGATTTAGAGTTTAGTCCTAGGTTTAGAAATGTAAGAAAATGTATTTTGACAGAATCAGGATTTGAAGAATAAACTGTTTCTTAACTTACATTATGTTATTTATCCATATTTTTTTCCTTCAAGTCCAAACATGGCTGTTGAACCATGTTATGCTATCAATTAGATCCATGCAACAACCCTCATTGTTGTTCTTAACAGCAGCTGTATTAACCATGCCGAGCTCCAAAGCATGTACAAAAGGAAAATCAACAACAGCAATAAAAATTGCCAAATGAATTATGACATAAATGTTGTCATAGAATTAACACAGAGAATGTATGTTGCTTGTCAAATCAAATTTTCCCTCAAAATTATCAAATTCAAATTTACATAATACATGCAGATAGAGCTAATTAAATTAATCAGGATAAAATTTGCTATTATATTCCATTAAATATGAAGTCACATTACTCACAAAATCATGTATTATAAATATGCCCTCTTTGATACAGCAGATTCTGTAACCTTTGTGGCACTTCTAAGTTTGACTAACTTCCTATCAATTGTGGATCTTGGCCAACTCTTTTCCTAACAAATAGCTTAGAAAATGAATAACAGGAAAAGAAAATGGATGGGTAAGATAAACAATGTTGTTATCCAGTTGTTACACTCAGAACAAATGCAACAAATTTGATTTAATAGAGTTACCAGTAAGACCAAACTGAAAAAGTTTGAAAATCTTATTAGGAAGTTATAGTGGCTTCTAATGAAAAAAGGAAGGGAAGGTAGGCACCCTAGGATAATAAATAAAAGTCTGTATGTTTAATCTTAGTTTAAAAAGAAAAGGAGTCAGAAAAATTAATTCAGCTAATTGATGCTGTAAATTTAAAATATTCATTCATATTTTGGCATAAAATTTGAATGTTATATACCAGCAACTAGTTGAGCAACCTACTTTCATTTGTTATATACTCCATAAAACAGCATAGACTTTGTCATCTAATTGGAGACCACAATAATTCCTAAAATGTTTCTACACTGATCAACTGTATCTATCTGGAAGATTAGACAAACAATTGAGCCAACTAAAGTCTTATAAATTCCCTGACAATGATCGTAGTCCCATTGAGATATTTACTGATACTAATACTGATCATTGGAGCCCAATACCGATAGCACCGTTAGATATATTGATAATATCACTTATATCCCAGAAGACTGGAATCCAATTTCTAGAAAAAAGCAAAATAAAAAAATATGTTGATTATTGTCCAGGCAGTTTCCTGAATATAATACAGAAATTAAATTGAGTGTATTATTTCTGAAAAGAGATGAAGGAGCTCAATTATAGCATCAAAGACATGGCCAGGTGCTGACGGTGAAACAAATCATGAACTGCTTATGTACAGTGTCCATGTTAAGCTAAAGAAGAAAAAGAAAGCAGTTTGCTTCCATAATATGGTATTGAGCATATACTCACAAGTTTCAAATAGAACATCAGAAATTGTTTTGAAGTTCTGAACCACACTGATAGAGAACCAGAGGATTGATTAAATGAACTTAAAAGAAGTTGTTAAGAATGAATGTGAAAGGATATTGGAGAAGTCTCTTGAAAATAACATGGACAGTCAAGAAAATAAATTGATGGCTCATTGGACAAATTAAACCAGAATTCTCAGTTGAGGCACAAATAACCAGGCTCAAATTATTCTACTGTATTTCAGTCACATTATGCAATGACTCAGCTTTAATGCTGGGAAAGGTAGAAAGGAAGAAAAGAAGAGGATGACCGGCAGCAAGGTGGATGGATCCAGTCACAGAAGCGATGAGTGGGTTACATGAAAGAACTGGCTATAAATAGTCTTGAGAATATCTATGTTTTTTTAAAAAAATGATTTGATGACAGATATCAATCAATTCATCAACCAATCAAAGATTTACTTCATGCAGTTTTTGTAGACCTTAAATTTGCTTTTGATTTTATTTGCAAAGAGATCTTGTGGAAGAATATTGATTGATAGTAAATCGCACTTACCTTCTTCGCTCCCTGCTTCATCATGTGCCCATCTTTTAGTCTTATATCACTGAATCATTGTTTTCTTTTTTATTGATGATTCTATTGTTCCACTACCTTTCTATTGTTAGGTTTACACTTCTTTTCATTTCTCCTTCTTAATTGTTGTCAGCCACTTAGAGCAGCCCCAAGGCGAGATGTGTGGCAAATAAATTTAACAAATAAATAAAATGAATTAACAAATACGAAATACTGCCTACTAATATCACTAAATGACTGTTACTAATGATATATAATTAGACTGTTACTAATGATATATATAATGATATATAAACTTAATAGCAACATAAACATGAGAGTAAAATGTGGCCTCCATGGCAGCTGACAGATTCAGTTGATTCCACTCCATGGAGTGTAAAACAAAGATGCATCCTCTCACACAGGGGTGGGTTTCATTTAACTTTGCTACCAGTTTGCTTGCGCCACTTCTGCGCATGCACAGATCATATTTGATGATGTCCGGGCAGGTGGGCGGAGCCTCCTGCCACCACCATTACTGGCTTGCCTGAACCAGGTAAACCAGTAGCAACCCACCACTGCTTTCACCACTACTCTTTAATCTTTATGTAAACTCCATTATAAAATTTATTTATTTATTTATTTATTGGTTCGATTTATATGCCGCCCTACTCCGGAGACTCAGGGCGGCTTACAATTTGTTAAGCAATAGCCTTCATACTTTTGTATATACCTGCTTAGTAGGGCTTTCGGCCCCCCCTAAGTGGTGTTCTTTTTTATACAAAGTCAGCTTATTGCCTCCACGATCCGGGTCCTCATTTTACCTACCTCGGAAGGATGGAAGGCTGAGTCAACCTTGAGCCCGGTGAGATTCAAACTTGCAGTAATTGCAGGCAGCTGGTGTTACTTAACAGTACTTTAATCTGCTGCACCACCAAGGCTCTTATTTCTTATTTCTTAGCAAAAGTACATTTTGTCCTCATAAATTAGCTAATAGACATCTTTACTTCTTCTGTATACTCTATACTGATTAGTAATGTTGGATGCAGTTATTAATGGGGAATATAAAAAGAACCTTTAATGAACATTTCTGCCCATGTCTATGGAAATTCTCAGTCATCCAGGTCACGGTTGTCCCAAAGGTGCTTTTCAAGAGGCAACTGGACTTTCTGCTTTTTCTTTGAACACATTTCGTTTCTTATCCAAGAAGCTTTTTGGATAACATCTTCAAAGAAAAATCAGAAAGTCCAGTTGCCTCTTGAAAAGGCACCTTTGGGGCATTTCTGCCCATATGGCTCTCATGCCATAAAGAATTTATAACATATTCTACTGTACTGCAATTTCTAAAGACTTATGTAAAACTTTAATTAGGCTTTCCATAAAAGAACCCCCATTGCTTCTAACCTCCATAAAAGATTATTATTGATATACTTCTATCTCTTGGTAAATATTGTATTTACCAAAAGAATAGCCTCTTATAATATATCCAGAATAGATTTATTTAACAGAACATGTATTTAGAATGTGACTAATAAGATCCTATATAAAGAACTCTTGTGCATGTGCTCATAATATGGTTTTGTTTGTAATCAATTTAAAAATATAACCTTGAATATACATAGGAAAATTAGTAGCTCTTTCAATACAGAGAACAAATTGACCCAAAGAGCAAACTAGAAGATTTAACTTCTCATCTAGGTAACTGTAAGTGTTTTAATAGAAAGAAGAAACATTTAAATGCAGGGAACTTTAAATTGCATTAATAAAGAATGAAAAGAATGACAGTATAAAATATATAACTATAAATATTTGTCGTATAAACTAAATAAATTTCACATGAATACTTTGTGAAATCCAGAAATAAAAAGTGAAGCTTATCATACAAATGGAAACTGAAACTGGAAAGAACACAAAAAGAGCATGTCAAGGTATGAGTCTTCACTGTGAACATGTGGGCACTTATCCCAAGGATCAAATATCTTAACCATGAGCCCTGTGGACTGCCAACACAAGGGGATTTAAATAGGTAGTTCCAAATAAAAATATCTTAAAACAAATAGAGAAAGTGGATATAAGCCAAAGAACAAAGGTTTCTTCTTACATATGATGCAAAGTTAGAGATAGCATTGGAGAAAAGAGTAGTAAGTAAAGATGAACAGCTTGAAAGGAAACTTAAGGAGCAAAGTCCTTAAGTTGATCTCGCTGTTGCGATCTGGCGAGATCCGGCCATGAATGGTGTGAATGGGTTTTAATTATTTTTAATATTTTAATTTTTAATGTTTTATATATGGTTTTTAAATGCATTGTAAGCTGCCTTGAGTCTTCGGAGAAAGGCAGCATACAAGTTGAATAAATAAATAAATAAAATAATAAAGTTATAATTAAACTGACCAGTAACAGAGTCATGAGAGATTGTATCAATTGCCTCACATGAAGTTGAATCATGCTCATTTGAAAATAGATCATAAATCGGATCATAACTCTGTGTAAGGACCAGCTTCTCCCTCACTTCCAAGAAAGTACGAACTCTTGAGAACTTTGTATTTCAAAAGGAATCTTTTATTGAAAGGGATGAAAGCAAGTCAAAACTCAAAGCAGGCTCTGGGGTCCCTCAGGGCATGCAGTTCAGCATAAAGGAAATTAGGAACCCCTGCCCACCTTCCGATGTGGATTCCAGCCAATCCACAGGTGTGAATACAAATTGCATCAGCCTCTCTGATAAACAGATACAAAGAGTTTCTCAGGGTCATTTTACAATCCACTTTTTTCTCCCTTTTTCCGAGATGTGAGATTTCTTCAGAGATTCCTGGTGCCAGGCAACGGTTATAAATCAGAGTAAAGTTTATACAAAGAGAATCAGGCAAGAAATTGGATACTTAGGAAAAGAACTAGATGTGGCACTCCAAATCCCCCCCCCCCTTCCACGAAGAATGGCAGATACACGGATCTGACACTATCTCTTCAATCACTATGTGCAAATATTTATGCTGTGATTGTAAGTTCCCTCCAGGACTATTCTGCACATATTGTAGATGTTCATGCATTAATTGCTTCATTTAAAAAGGGGCAGGGAAGAGAGAAAGGAAAAGATCACTTGAATTTGGTCTTGTACCAGACAAATCCAACTCTCTTAAGTTTCTTTGCTTCTTAATATTGCCCTATTTTCTAACTTTTAAAAACAATTTAAATATAATCAAGATTAGAAAATAATATTCCCATTGAGAGGAGCACAATCTAAATTGGCACAGCTAGTGTTTGCTGGGAATATAAGAAGAAATGCCTCATTTGCTTTTAAAATTTATACACTGAATATAACACATGTAGGGAAGAATTAACTAACTGTAGTGAAATGTTTTTCTCAACTGCTTTCTCTGTTGGAAATTCTATTTTAAAAAAGCAAAGATAATAAGAAATGCTATAAGCTACACAAAAACATATTTTGTTCATTTTAATATGTTTTGATGTGAATGTAAAATATTGTATAATAAACCTGTCTTTCTTACCTTAGCTTCATATTTAACATTATCATGATGGTTGTTCATGTTCATAATTTTAAAAGGTCTTGTCCCCATAATAGAACCAGAATTACCCGAAACCATTTGCCCCAATGCTATATGAGTGTATATGTTGCCAGTAGCATAATGCAATTAAGAAAGGCATGGAATATACTGTATACTATGTCTGACAATAGTATATATATTAGATAAGAGAGCAAGATATTAACAACAAAATATTTGCACTAATATGAGCTGAAACAAATAAGGTAGCAAAAATGATACTGCAAGCTTTCTAGAAAATGCCAATTGTTACATTTATCCCTTTATTTTCTTACATTACCAAATATTTTACGATACTGTAAATCTACATATATACAGTTTTGCCATCATTTATAAGAATGACATGAATTACCAATTCAACCAATTAAATAAATTAAGAAATTTCACTAGCAAAATTCTTGCACTCAATGCTACTTCACAGTATAGAAGTGTTTGAATTTTCCATCTTCTATCATTAGAAATTAGATATATATCAGACTTTGTAAATATATTCTTTGTTCTTGAAACATCATGTATACCACATTATTTAAATCCAATGATTGATCATCTAAAGTCTTTTCAAAAATTAAAAATCCATATCCTCCACCTGTGGTTTCTTGCATACAAACAAACATGCATGCATACTACATAAAAGAATATAGTAGAAAGATGCCATATGAGTGAGGTTGACAGGAAGCAGGCATATTGACAGCACTCTTTCAATTCAAGTACCATATACAGGTGAAACTCGAAAAATTAGAATATCGTGCAAAAGTTCATTTATTTCAGTAATGCAACTTAAAAGGTGAAACTAATATATGAGATAGACTCATAACATGCAAAGCGAGATAGTTCAAGCCTTGATTTGTCATAATTTTGATGATGATGGCTTACAGCTCATGAAAACCCCAAATTCACAATCTCAGAAAATTAGAATATTGTGAAAAGGTTCAATATTCTAGGCTCAAAGTGTACCACTCTAATCAGCTAATTAAGCCATAACACCTGCAAAGGGTTCCTGAGCCTTTAAATGGTCTCTCAGTCTGTTCAGTAGGAATCACAATCATGGGAAAGACTGCTGACCTGAGTTGTGCAGAAAACCATCATTGACACCCTCCATAAGGAGGGAAAGCCTCAAAAGGTAATTGCAAAAGCAGTTGGATGTTCCCAAAGTGCTGTATCAAAGCACATTAATAGAAAGTTATGTGGAAGGGAAAAGTGTGGAAGAAAAATGTGCACAAGCAGCAGGGATGACCGCAGCCTGGAGAGGATTGTCAGGAAAAGGCCATTCAAAAGTGTTGGGGACTTTCACAAGGAGTGGACTGAGGCTGGAGTCAGTGCATCAAGAGCCACCACACACAGACGGATCCTGGACATGGGCTTCAAATGTCGTATTCCTCATCAAGTCGCTCCTGAACAACAAACAACATCAGAAGCGTCTTACCTGGGCTAAAGACAAAAAGAACTGGTCTGTTGCTCAGTGGTCCAAAGTCTTCTTTTCTGATGAGAGCAACTTTTGCATCTCATTTGGAAACCAAGGACCCAGAGTCTGGAGGAAGAATGGAGAGGCACACATTGCAAGATGCTTGAAGTCCAGTGTGAAGTTTCCACAGTCTGTGTTGATTTGGGGAGCCATGTCATCTGCTGGTGCTGGTCCACTGTGCTTCATTAAGTCCAGGGTCAACGCAGCCGTCTGCCAGGAGATTTTGGAGCACTTCATGCTTCCTTCTGCAGATGAGCTTTATGGGGATGCTGACTTCATTTTCCAGCAGGACTTGGCACCTGCCCACACTGCCAAAAGTACCAAAACCTGGTTCAATGACCATGGGATTACTGTGTTTGATTGGCCAGCAAACTCGCCTGACCTGAACCCCATAGAGAATCTATGGAGCATTGCCAAGAGAAAGATGAGAGACATGAGACCGAACAATGCAGAAGAGCTGAAGGCCGCTATTGAAGCATCCTGGTCTTCCATAACACCTCAGCAGTGCCACAGGCTGATAGCATCCATGCCACGCTGCATTGAGGCAGTAATTGATGCAAAAGGGGCCCAAACCAAGTACTGAGTACATATGCATGCTTATACTTTTCAGAGGTCCGATATTGTTCTATGTACAATCCTTGTTTTATTGATTTCATGTAATATTCTAATTTTCTGAGATTGTGAATTTGGGGTTTTCATGAGCTGTAAGCCATAATCATCAAAATTATGACAAATCAAGGCTTGAACTATCTCGCTTTGCATGTAATGAGTCTATCTCATATATTAGTTTCACCTTTTAAGTTGCATTACTGAAATAAATGAACTTTTGCATGATATTCTAATTTTTTGAGTTTCACCTGTATATCTGAAGAGTAGAATGAATATGAATGAATTGGGGATTTAATTCATGCTTGCTTTGCTGCCAAGAACAGCAGAATATCAATATATCTCAACCCTTTGTTCTCAAACAGCTTGATTAGATTGGCCTTCACCATGTTAGGGCAGGATGTGACAGTTGTTCCCTTCTTGGCTGTTGAATAGCCTTGGAAGGTGTTGTTGATAAAACATTCAAATTTGATTGGAGCCAGATATCATATTGGCAGAACCAGAGACAACTGTGTAAGTCCTTAAGAAGTTATATTTTGATCATATTGATCTTTCAGATGTGGAAAAGATTCCTTATACTTTGAATTCTGCCACTTGTGGGCTGGATTCTATATGTGAGCAAATGTTGGATAGCTGTAGTGGCTTTCTTTTTATTTTCTTTAGCAATTGTAGATTTTTTCCCAGTAGTAAATAATAAAAGAATTAAAAAGAAGTGTAATAAAACTCAGTATGTTTAAAAACAAAAAATATTTCTGGAGGAAAAAAGTTTAGAATAATTAAACTGTCACTTTTATATTGTTGTTTTGAGCATCTACAGTATGCAATTACTGAATATTGAATGTTCTGTTTCCAGTCAGGAGAATAAGAAAGAAAAAAATAGAAGATAAAGAAGGAAGAAAGTCTATGGATAGTATTTTATATGACAGACAAGCAAGCAATCAGAAGATAGCAGTTGCTCTTTCCTCTCTGAGCAGAACCTTCTCAGCATAACTAAGATGATCTTTTTCAATACTCTTCCTGGAAACATTAATTAATCAGACTGTATCACATGAAAAAGCATTCCAACAAACTGAAATTTTACAAAACTATTTTCATAAATTGAAGAAAAACATAATGCAAAGAAATGGCTTGATGTAACATTGCATGAAATAATATAGATTATTTTTTAAGAATAATGCAACTGAACAACAATAAGAGAAATAAAACAAACACTTACTGTTAGCATTAATCTTGCTACACAGTAGCCTGTTAAAATACAATTCATTGACAATGGCTAGAGTAACAGCAAATTATATACATCTGCTGGAATGCTTCTTTTTAGCAGGAGGATTATGTAGAATACCATCCAAGAATCCATATGTTCTTAGAATTTCATAATCTTAATCCTCTAGGCACTATTTCTTTAGCATCATTGAAGATTACCCAAAACAGCAGAATTTAATGAAGTGTGCTAGGTTTTGCATGATTTTGCTTTGAAAATGTGGCAGCTTTATTGAATCAGGTTAGTAAAAAGGCCACTCACTTGTTCACAGAAGTAACTAGCCATATCACTCTTATTTCTTGGGAAAGTGTAGAAGGGTACCTTTGAAGTAGCTTTGTCGGTAGTCCAAACTGGAAGCTTTCAACCCCCTAAATTACTGTTTGTAAATGGCTATTGCATTTGTGTGAGTGAACATGTGTGTGCATTCTTTTTTTAAGTTTTTTATTTTTATTTTTTTACAAACATATCAATGTGTGAACAGTGTGGCACCTGAGTGTCATATGTACTAATACAAATAAAACTAGTAGAATTAATCATAGCTATTACATTCAATCAACATATATTTCTATTAATAATACACATTTATATTAAGTTGCAGTCTGTCATTATCCAATTATTCCTTGTTTTCTTGTTCTTGCTTTTATTTTATTATATAAAAGTATATACACTAATATTCCCCCTTCTCTTATTTCTATCTCTTATTCTAATTTTTAATCATGTCACCCTTTATTAAAAAAACATTTTCTTTCTATCCTACCTAATGTCTAGTCATGTCACCTATCTAAACAAAAGAAAGAGAGAGAAAAAGAAAAGGAGAAAACACAAAAAGGAGAAAACATCTATCCATCATCTCTTGTCAGCTTCAATACTTCAATTGCTATGATTTTTTTTACTTGCCTCCCATATTCCTCTCTTAGATCTTAATGTCTATCTGCATCTACTTCTTGGCTGTTCAATCTAGATATTTCTCCTACTCTACCCTCTTCCACTGCCTAGCTTCCAAAATTTCTACCCAGGCCCCTATCTCCCTTTCAAGAGTATCTTCCTGCATCTCCAATTCTCTTTTCAACTCTCTTAATATGTTTCCCCCCATTTAATTCATCAGCCACTGTTATTTTCATTGGTATCTCCTCCTTGTCTTCTTCTTTTATTCTCTGGTTTTTTTGGCTCAATCTTTTCCTCCATTTCTTCTGTTGGCTCCTCCCTTTCCTGGGCATCTTGGTCTTTACTCATCATCCCTCATATAGTATTTTCCATTTTTTCCGTAATCTTCTTAAATCTTTTCTCTATGATGTCCTTTGTGTTTTAAAAAAGTAACACCATCTCCTTCAATATTCCACTCATTTCTTCCTTATAAAAGGATCTTATTTTGTTTTAAACAATTCAACTTTTGTCCAGCAATCCAAGAACTATTTATTCAGTCCTTAAATTGCCCTTCAAGGAGTGCACTAATCACAGCTCTTTATATCCCATAGGTTCAGTTCCATTTAAATAGTCCCAGTTTATCAAAAGCCTCTTTGCATCCCTTTTACAGATTCAATCTTCTAGCATAACATTCAGGGGTACCTTTAGTTAAATAGCTTCCTTATTTTTATATTTGAGTCTACAGTAGTCATGGGGTAGTTAGGGATAATCCAGTAAATATTTTCACCGTCCTTCATATAGGTATTCCCAGACTTGTAATTTTTCCTTTCATCAGCAGGTGGCACTCTCAATTTAAATTTCAGTATTGCCAATAGTCAATCATCATTTTAGTTATAAATCCATTATAAAAGCAGAATAAGTTTTGTAAGTAAATGATTCCAGTATTTTAAAATGACTTCCCAGTACCATGTCTTCCCAGTTTAAGAGTCCAATTTTCTATATATTCAAAATTTATTATTTTTCTCTCTTGCACCTTTCATTTCTGGTCTGGTATTTTCTCAGAATGCTTAAATGCCACTTTAACAAATAATTCTGAGCAAATAGTTCTAAATTATTCCCTGGGGTTAGGTTTAAGGCAAAAAGGAATCCTTTCCCCCAGTTCCAGTCACTGTTCACCTACTTTGCTCCAGCACCAGTCTTACTTGTTCCTCAGTTGTCCCAGCTTTGTGGCAGCCATCTTTAGGCTGCCTCTTCTCCTCACCATGGCTGATAGGGAAAAAGAATCCCAGATCAGACAGGAGAGCTGTGACTCTCCTTGACCTTGCAGGGTGCCCCTCTTTGCTTCACCGCCCCTACAAGGCAGCTTTGGCTCCTCTTGGAGCCTAAAACGGAGAATTCAGCACTGGGAACACCGAGACCTGTTCCCTGTATCTGATATCACCATGACGTTAACCAGAAGTCTTATTTAGCAAAAAGGCCACTCACTTGTTCACAAAAGTAACTAGCCATATCTCTCTTATTTCTTGGGAAAGCATAGAAGAGTACCTTTGAAGTGGTTTAGTCCATAATGGAAGTTTTCAACCCTCTAAATAGTACCTTATGCGCCTGTTTGTAAATGGCTATTGCATTTGTGTGAAGGAACATGTGTGTGTATTCTTGAAGGTCATAAAGACGGTGACCATGAATATTATTAATAGGGAGCATGTTTATGTGCATGCAGATAAAAGAACATAATACTGCACTCTTAATATATCAGTAAAGTTTGCTTATCTTAGGACCCAGTGTTAGAATCCATACCACAAATAAATGCTCTAGGATTTTTTTGGACTGCAATGCTCACAATCCTTATTGGTCCTGGAGTTAGTGTATGTTACATTCCAAATACTTAAAGAACACCTGGGTACTACTCTGATTGCATAGGTTAATAAATACTTTTTTATTAACTATTTGAGTCTCCTCACTCTCTATTCAGTCTGCCTATATAACTTTGTGTTGGGCCCCAAGAATCTTTCATAATTTATATTATTCAGAATTTTAAAGCTTGCTGTAGCCTTGGAGCTAAGAATATAAATATTTTCACTATTTCCAAAGGTTTTCAAAAATCAGTGAAAATTATAAGCTGACCACTAAAAAATCTGTGAGGAATAAAAATATAACTTTTGCCCATTTCACTTTAACACACAAACATAAACATACACCCACACCCACACAAACCTGTGCAATTTACGAGCTACATAATAGTCAAATCACTGAATGAACATGTTTTTATATTATATGTATGCTTTGTTTTTATTCCTAAGTCATATCTGACCAACTGTTTTGAAGTAGCATTTTCCTTCTTCTCCTGACACAGGTTTTGTTGTGTTTGGTTATTTTTCAGCTACTGATAAAATCAAGCATGTTTCACTGTGGGGTTGACGTTCTAGTTGGAATCTAGGAACTGCCCAGCTGAGGGCATCTTCTAGTACTTTCCCTAAGACTTATCAAGGGTTATGCAAACCCATGAGGTTAGAACTATTTGAAGAAGTGCTAGATTTTTTTTTAAAAAAAGAAAAATAGGATTAATGCTTTCTCAAAAAAAAAGTGTCAGTCCTGTACTATGCAGCTCTGTGTTGCTGCTCCTCTCACTAATGAGCTCTAAAGATTTTCCCCTTGCTCTGTAAGCATTAATGTCACAATACTGAGATTGGGAAGAATAGTCTACTCTTGAAGGTACTCTTCCACATATTCCATAGATTACTTCTAGTGCTTCTGGCCACAGCTGCTTAATGCCAGTTTGTGTCCTTGTAGCCCTTGTAAAACAGAGTTTGTTTGCCATTTATTGTCCCCTCTGATTTCACCCTTGCATTCTGTTAGCCCGAATGACATGTTCTAAGTGCAAGAGAAAAGCACTATGTGATGCAGGAGAAAGAACTCCTGGAGCTCCTTTCAATCCTCTCAATGCTCTTGGTCTGTTGGTTGAGCTATTTCTAAGCAGGGGTATAGCATACTGAAATGAGAATAAAGCTGTAGCCAAAATTAGATAGCTATAGACTTGAAGGCTGTAATATAAACTAAACCAGTTCGGCAATCTGAGTAATATAATGGAATGTAACAGAAGGAAAAGCTTTCTGACTGAACAACAAAAAGACTAGACAACAATCAGTTAAGAGACAGCTGAGTCCATAGAAGCAATGGAGACCCTCCCTAGTTTCTTAGACTGTAAAGGGGAAGGGGAAGAGATGTACTCTCATATGTGCAAGATTCTGTTAATGTAAATTTACAATGAAAACAGAGCTAGTACTCTTGAATGTGTACCTTGTCTGGGCTACCGCACAAGACTGACAAGTGTGTTTAACACACCAGTCCAAGCATTCCCTTAACCTGTTCCTTTTCACATTAAAGTTATCGGTGGTCATTTTTCTACCACATGTAATACTTGGTTAGAGGGGAAATGAAGCCAGGAATTCACCAACCACCTTCCTTAACTTGTTCCATATTGAAAGTATAAGGAGAATAAGATTGCAGATGTGATTACAACAGGTGCGTAAAAGATCTAAAACCAGTGAGTTGATGACTTCCAGGAGAAATTTCAGATTGGAAGAGCGAAAGCCAACTTGTAAGATGACTGTTAAAGTAGATCATGGTAACCAGAAAAAAAACCCTATCACTGATGACATGGGAAGATCTCTATTAATAAATCTTAAAGCAAACAAGCAAACAGATAGACCTATACAGAGACATTATTACAATTTTAAATACACAGTGAAGATCAATGACAGTCATAGCCATCATGGAAGCCTAAACCATTCTGTCTGAATACCTTCCTTTTCATCATCAATACCTGCAACCCAGAGTTACAAATCAGGCAGGGTGACAGAGCACCTTGAGGAATTAAATAGTTAAAATGCAACAATAACTATCAGCAGCCAACTCTTGCTCATAAAGTGAAACCCTTTAGCAGAGAGGCCATTTAAGGTCTTCAGAAAGTGGGTGGACATAGTTGGGCTACAAAATGCCAAGCTAAAGAGACAAAATAACAAAATATATAGGGGACCTAGATTCAAGTCTCTGCCCTCCCAAGCATGTCAGAATCATAATAAAACTAGTACGTGCCACAGATATCTAAATAAACGTTAAGCCTGGTGCCATGTTACTAAGCCTTATTATCATGAGAGAAAACTAAAATGAATTAGAGTGAGGATTCACACCCCTACCTCCTTTTTTTTTTTAAATCTTACTATCAGTGAGCAATCATGTGCCTTGGCCACTCTGAAGCAATGCAAGAGACTCCTGTCCCAAAGGTGCTTTTTTCAAGAGGCAACTGGACATTCTGGAAACCAAGAAAGTCCAGTTGCCTCTTGAAAAAAGCACCTTTGGGACAGCCATGACCTGGATGACTGAAGAATCCCCATAGACAAGAGACTCCTGTGCTCAGTGAACTGACAAAGCATCCTTTCCCACCCAGGAGAAGCAATCCTTGCATCAATTTGCACCACTTAAAGATACCAGCTGGTCTCACTTACGTCACAAGATATCCTCCAGATTTAAGGAAAGATCACATGCCCCAGAAAGGCAGTAAAAAAATTAGATTAAAGTGCCAAGCTTGCATCCTGCCTCTCAGCCATTGCTTAACTCGATCAGGCAGGCAGCGGTGGTCTGAAAAGATTACCTCTTCACTTTCCCATGGGGGAGAAGGACGTCCTGAAGCCCCCCTTTTTTGTAACAAACAAAGAAGCCAAAGACTAGCCAGATCACTCCATATAGAGAAGATTATGGGAAGAAAGAGGCCTGCGATCGCCCCCTCCCACCCTTAATTGGGGATGGAGGAGGCAAGGCGTGGCTGGGAGGGGATTCAGTTGTGTTGGAAGTACACCCCAAAAGGACAGTGCCAGGAACCACTAAAGCAGTGTAAGAACCTTAAAACAACCTTTCCCCTTTAAGAAAGTCAAGCCCCGGAATAAAAGCACCAGCAAAAGGGGGGGGGAAACTCCAGAGAAGCCGCTCAGGCCATAGAAAGCCTGGGCGTACTGCCAAGAACCACTAACAGCTGTTATGTAACAAGGCTTAACCACAGAGGCAGTTATTGGAAGGCGATTTCTTCCAATAGCCGGTTCACTGAACTGCTCAGAAAGTTAGCTACCGGTTCTCCTGAACTGGTGCAAACCAGCTGAATCCCACCACTGCCTATAAATCTGTATGATCTCTTAAGCTTTTCTGTGTGTTGTGCTTTACGGTTCAAATATTATTTCATTCAATATTAAGTTAAAGTTTCCTAAAATTGACTGGTAATATGATGCCCTTTTCTTTTATGCCCTTCTACATTCTTCACATATAGAAATTCTTGGAGTTAATATTTGCTGATAATATTATGGTATGTTTTCTGGATTTTTAACACAAGGGTATCCTACCTTTTTAGGAAGCAGATTCACTTCACAATTTTGTATGATGTGGCCAAAATATCAAGAGCTTGTGACAAACACAGCTTTGGGGAAATTTTGATTTTTTTAAAAAAACATGAAATGGTGGGAGTTGTTAGCAACTATTTAGCAGTGTGACAGGAGCTGCTGTGCCAACATGTGCCTAAAAGGAACTCTTCTACACACATACTCTCAAAGTCTTACTTTCTTATAAAATATAACTGCTGGTTTGTTTCTTCAGATTCAGGCTGTTTGATAAATTATTGTACATTCATAAAAGGATTTTGGACAGTGGGAAGAAGAAAAGGTATACTTTTACTTTCTCATGAAACATTCCAGGATAGTGCATTTAGGAAAAATAATACTTTTCCATATCCTTTTCTGTATAGTGTCCCAGCTTCCAGGTTATTTGCTTATTTAAGGGCCATTCCATTGCCCCTTCTTCTGCAGCATTTAAAAGGTAGACAGTTCCTACAGTTATAGAGAGAAAAAGCTGGCCAATCAATCCTGCCATAGGAATATATTACAAATTAATAAATTTGTAATAAAATATTGTATTAAATAAATATTGTATTAAATAAAATATAGCATAATGGATATATAGTTAACACATTATAAAAGTTATTTTATAAGCAAAATGGGAGATTAATATACATGGATTAACACATTTCCTTTCAATTTCTAATATTGTGGCATATATTCAGCTAAACTGTTTTTGTTTTTTTCCATAGTTGTTTGACATATCAAATCCTTCTAGCAAAATAAAAGGCAAACTCAAAAAACACATCAAAAACATCTGCATACTTGGGAACAATTCTGAAAGTAAAAAATGATTACTACCAATGGTACAATTTGGAAAGATATGATAAGATAATTATCTTTTGAAAATCTTCATTAACAAGCAATCTTTGCCTACGTATAAAAGCTTGGCAAGTACAATTATCTAAAAGGTTTGTTATGTTAATTAACTTTTTTGCATTTTGCTATGTGAAGCAGAGCACTGAAAAAGCTGGATAGAATGTACTAGATGTTTAAAGTAAAACTCATGACTAGCTCATAAACTACTATATTAAATCTTTTCTTCTCATGCCTTTACAGCTCTCTGTTTCATTTTGCTCACTGTTTGGTTTTCTCATTTTGTGTAATTCTTACAATCAGCTTTACAGAAATGCCTTTCATTTGAACACAAATGAAGAAGTCATTGTTTCCTCTTTCCATTTCTCCAACTTTCAGTTTGATAAAAGATATTGGTAAAATTTTTATATGAAGATAATTAGACCCATTGTATGTATGTAAAAAGTACAGGAACAGTTGCCATACAAAAGAAATATTTAAACCAATCATTGGCAATTCAGTCAAAGCTTTTTGAATGCATGAATTCTCCAGTTACAAATGGCGCTCCTTAACTGATCAGGTCTCATTTTCCTTGAAAATGTAAGGGAAGAGCTGCTATTATTTTAGTAAAACAGATTTTTATCAATATTATCTCTAAAAACTTTGTGAAGATCAATTTAGTTGACAGAATAGGAGCTTTCCTTATTTCTGTCCCGTGTGAAAATTATATTACTTGGCAGATCACATGAAAAACTTTGGTATCTTAAAACCTTCAGCTTAATCAAGTTTTTATTATTTTTTTAAAGTTTATACATATCATTGTGTGAATGACACGATGTTTGAGTATCATACATTTCAATACATATAAACATATTCCTAATTATTACATTCCATTTTTCTTATTTCATATTATTTACTCCTACCTTTTACACAAAATTTTAATTTTCATGTAAATATTAGCAAGTATGCAATAACATCTAAACTGATGTGCTTTAGCATCCATATTATCTTCTGTTATAGTTTCAATAATATAACCCTCAAGAAAAACAAATACAAAATTGTCCGTCTGTTTTCTTTTGTCCTGTACACCATATTTCACCCATTTTTACAACATCCTTCTCCTTTCCTCTTCTTTCTCCTCCCTCTCTTCTCTACTCCCCTCTCCTTCTCTCTCCTTCCCTCCCTCCTTCCTTCTCCTCTCCTTCCCTCTCCTTCCCTTTCTCTTCTCTCCTTCTCCTGTCCCCTATCTATTTCCTCTCTCTCTTTTCTCCGCTCCGATCTCCTTCCCTTTCTACTCTTCTCCTCCCTTCCACTCCTCTCTCTCCTTTCCCCTCTCTACCCTTACTCTTTCTCCCCTCCTCTCCCACTCCCTTCCACTCCACTCCATTTCTCTCTCTCTTTTCGTTGTTGCATATAATATTCCCAATACCTATAGAATATGGTGTATTTTCCAATTAGTATCTCTTTCAACTATAACCATACAGCTTCTTTAAATTGCATTCAAAAATCAAAGAAACAGACTTAATCCCTTACACATATATTGTTAATAATAATGATCATCATAATTATACTATCATCATAATATTAATTAATCTTCATGTTAATAATTTTATACACATCATCATTCTAGTCACATATATATATGAAACTGCAATATTATTCTTTTAATACTAACATCACTTCATTAATCAAACAGCATACTGTCTAAATATCAGTTTCTTACATCCTCACATTTCAAGTTTACCACTATTTTCATTCCTTGTGTCTATTTTTCATATTTCTTTTCCTAACTTATTTGACTTTGTGATAGATTGCTTTACACCCTTCCATTCAAAACTTCCACTAATATTTTTCTTTCCCCCCTCCATATTATTATATTCAAAGACATGATACTCTGTTTTATCGTTCATATTCCCATTCTCTAACTCTTCCTTTCTATATATTTTAAATTTTATTTAATATACATAAATATATCTACTTTCACTTTACCTACGAGTCATATTTTATACACTTTTAACAATACCATCATTCAACCATATCATTCTAATATTAATACAATTATAATAATTATTATAATTATTTTCCTATCTTTCCCCACTGTTTGAGAGCTTTCTATTCTAAATCCTATCATTTTCCCCCAAGCCTCTTCTTGTTCCTCCCATTTCTTTTTTAAATCTTTTAAAATGTTTTCCCCCTGTTTTAATTCCTCAATTCTTATTAATGTTAATAGTGTATCCTCCTTGTTATCTTCTGTATCTTGGTTTCTCAGTTCTAATTCTCCTTCTATTCCAGTTGATAATTCCATTTTTTCCTTCTTGTCTTGATCTTTGCTCTTCATCTCTTGCATACAATTTTCCAGTCTTCTATCTATATGATCCAATATTTCCACCATGTCTTTGTGCAGTTCCAGGATAAGGTCCTTAATGTCTTCGTTATTTTGAGTTATTAACTGCATTTCGTTTAGGTCTCCTCAATCATCTGTTCAGAAACCAGACCTCCTAATCAAGTTTAAATGTCTCATCAGTGTCCAATCAAATCACTTAGTTACTTCAGGGATCCGCCACTCCTCAAGTCGTTTTTGTATATTCAATAGTATTTAGGGGTCCAGACACCAATTCTTTTTTTTAATATTCCTGTCTCCAGTGGTTATAAAGTAAATATACATTATTCAACAGTTATTTCCCTCCATTTCAATATTTGCTCCTGAGTCCCAAAAATTTACTATCATCAGCAGATGGTGCTCTTTACTTCACTCTGCTCTCTGCTTTTATTGTGACTCTGCTGCTGTTCTACTTTTATTTTGACACACCCAGTTTATTTCTCTTGCTTAGTTTATCTTATAGCTCCATTATTTAAAGAAAAGGTAGGTTTATATTTCCAGCATCTTAATATGCCTTCTTAATATCATGCCTTTTATTTTGGGGATTCAATTTCCCACTTAATTTTCTTTTTAAACAGATAGTTACTTCTTTAAATTTCCAATGTGTTTTTCCCCCCACAATAGTTGCACGCTGCTGTAGCAAATTGCTCTAAAAGGTATTCCCCTTAATTTTTTTGTGGGGTCCAACTTCAGCTGTAAATCTTTTCTTACCCAGATGACACACCATTCAGCATTTCTCTACTCCTGCACAAATGTATGGTTCTGGCTGTTCCTTGGCTTCATGGCAGCCATTTTGACTGCTGCTGCTCCTAGTCTTTGGATGAGGGAGTTTTCTGAGTCAGGGAGGGGAGATGTGGCTCCCCTTGATCTGAAAGGCAGTCCCCTTTGCTTCACCACCTCTCCAGGGTGGCTATGGCTTCTAGTGAAGCCCCCAACAGGGAGAGCTTTGAACGGACCCACAGAGGTCGCAGATCTTGCACCAAAAGCACCAGAAGTTCAAACCTTCAGCTGACTTGTTGCTATTTGGAAAAGGAGTAATTTGCCCTATGAAGGATAGAAGTTAAATTTATTTGCTGTGTGATGGAATTCCAAGACTTGTTAGTCAGGATTTATATTAGATCTGATTTGAGAAGACATATACCATATATACTCGAGTATAAGCCAATCCAAATATAAGCCGAGGCCTCCAATTGTCCACAAAAAACTGGGAAAACTCATTGACTCGAGTATAAGCTGGGGGTGGAAAATGCAGCGGCTACTGGTAAATTTCAAAATAAAAAAAGACTGGTCAAAAGTGCGAGGACCTGTCAGAAATCACTATTTTCAGCCCTCTGGGTAGTCCTTTTGTGCATATGGACTACTCAGAGGGCTGAAAAAGTAATTTTTGACTGGTCCTCGCACTTGTGACCAGTCCTCGAACTTACAACTGTCCTCACATTTTACATTTTTGCCCTATCTTGTCACCATGGTGAAGAGAAGCAGTTGTGAAATGAGTGACACGGTTGTTAAGAATGCTACAATGGGCATAAATGATGACCAGTCCTAAGTGCAAAGACTGGTCA
>WNWU01013815.1:33305171-33319075 GCA_012654045.1 Ptyas mucosa | reverse complement strand
TTAAGGAAAGGTAAAAGGGAAGTGGGGTGGGGGTGGGTGGCAAGCTGGCCATTGGGACACCGGGAAGGCAGCGTGGAAGGCAGGCAAGCCTGGCAGGGCTTCGGGGAAGGAAGGAAGCTGCTAGCCTTCCACGCTGCCTTCCCGGCGTCCCCATGGCCAGCTTGCCGCCCACCCCCACCCCACTTCCCTTTTACCTTTTCTTAACGTGCCCTCCTTCTCTCCCCAAACCTTGGGAGGCAGAGTGCTCCGCGTCACAAAGCCCTCGAGGTGGCTGCAGGAGGGGGAAAAGAAAAGCCTTGGCTGGCTCTCGAAGGCTTTGAGTCCGTGTGTGAGTGTGTGTGTTTGGTGGCGCTGAAGTGAGCCACACGATTGGCCCCTTGCCTTCCCCTCTGCCTCTACCTCTGCCTCTCCCTTCTCTCTGCCAACTGCTTTGCTGAGCATTTCTCCACATTTCCAGTGAGGGCGGCTGACTTGGGATGACTTGGGATGAAATGCGGAGAAACGCTTGGCGAAGCAACTGCCTTTTCCCCTCTGACGTCTCCTCTTTTCTCCGACTTTTCCCCTCCAACTTCTTCCCAGCCGACTCCGCCTCCCAAGGTTTGGGGAGAGAAGCAGGGCACGTTAAGGAAAGGTAAAAGGGAAGTGGGGTGGGGGTGGGTGGCAAGTTGGCCATGGGGATGCCGGGAAGGCAGCGTGAAAGGCAGGCAAGCCTGGCAGGGCTTCGGGGAAGAAAGGAAGCTGCTAGCTCTCTTCCCCACAGCTGGGTGGCCCTGCCAGGCTTGCCTGCCTTCCCGGCGGTCCCCGTGGTCAGGCCCACTTGCCTGCCTTCGCAAGCTGGTCTCGGGGACACTGGGAAGGCTGCTGGAAGGCAGGGAAGCATGGCAGGGCTATGGGCTGCAGGGAAGGGAGTAGGGGAGGCAGGTTCGGATGGTGGGGGGGGCAGGGGCAGCTAGGTAGGCCACGACTCTCAGGCTTACCTGGCAGGTGCAGGACTTCAGGCAGGCAAGCTGCAAGCGAGGACCCACACAGTACAAGTGAGGAGTGACTGGGTGGAGGGGGTTGGGGTGAGCGAGCGTCCCTGCAACCCCGGGAGCCAAAATGGTTGCAGGGAAAAAGGCATTTTTTTTGTGACTCGAATATAAGCCAAGGGGGGCTTTTTCAGCCTGAAAAACGTGCTGAAAAACTCGGCTTATATTCGAGTATATACGGTAAGCCTGCATACCATGTGCTATTGATCAGTTTCATGTTCTGATCTTATACACTTTTGTACAAAGTGAGAGGGTATGAATGTGTTTAAATAAAATAAAACTGGCTGAAGATCTTGGATATAGAAAAAATTATGAAGACAGTATCTAAAATCAAAGTGAGTTATATATCCAGAATCAGGAGTGCGTGCAGTGAGAAAACTGGGCTGTATTGAAGTGTAGACTGGGTTTTGATAATGAGACTCACAATGATTTGATCCATGCAATGTACAGTATATTATATTTTACAATAATATTTTGTAATGAATATATTACGGTAATGTTTGGTATTTATTAGTAAACCCACAACTATTGATAGGTTTAATATATAGAGACTTCCGGTTGTGGCGTGAGTCGAGGCGACACAGAGAAGGAGTGCTCTGTATTCCGTGTTGATTTTTCTGCATTTTGGTGCCCGTCGTGGGAGAGATCGGTCCTGGGGTGGATTGACAGAAAGAGGGATACTTCGGAGGAAGCGGTCTGGAGAGGTGCGGTCTCCCGCCACACCAAGAAGAGCCCTTATTCCAGACGTGGAAAGAAGACAGCCGATCGGCCCGACCAGAGATTCAACATCTCAAGTATAAAAGTAGGAAGTGAAAGAGTGAGCATGGAGTGAAAATTGATGTGAGCAGGAGAACAAAAAGTTATAACAACTATATGGATGATTGCTGCGAGGAGGGGATTAATTCTAGAATCCAGAGGAGCAGCAGAAAGACAGAGAAACTCGGAAAGGCACAGGTGGCAAACAACGAGGGGAGCGAAGTGACTCAGCGAAACCTGTTGTGTTAGTTTTTTTCATTAAAGAGATATTTGAAAGAAAGTATACTTTGGAGGAAGAAACGATAGGAAACAGGACGCTGATTGTCTTTATTTGAATAAAGCTGCACCGATGGAGAAGAACAATATAGACAACAACTAATCTGGGATAAAAAGAAACTGGAAAGTAAGGATTGCCATTTTGGACAGTAAGAGCGAAAGACTGTGTATACTTTGCTTTCTAATTTTAAGAGAAAAGCAGACTAATACCGGCGGATGTTGGAGAGCCGCAACAGCGTGATCAGTACAAAGAACAGTGAATCTCATAGTATTTAATCCTTAAAAGAAAAACTCATATATACTTGTATTCAATATATATTTTAAAAATAATAATTACTAATACTAACGATATATCGAATTATTAAGTCTTACTGTTATAAATCATAGTAATTTATTTATTCTTAATTATTTATTAATTATTTATTAGAAAATCAATTTAACTTAAATAGTATTAATTAACATATATATTAACTTAGTAATATTTTGAATCTTATACTGCTATATACATTCTGACTGAGATCTTATATATTATAACATCTGTTAGATAACTAATTAATTATTTTAGAGATAGAATATCATAACATTTAGGACAAGCTTGTATTAATGACATACCTTTATAGGATATATAGTATTTATAGTATTATAGAGTATAACCAATTGAATTGAAAATTAATCAGAATAATAGTGGAAAAATAGAGATATAAAGTAAATTAGTAAGGCAATATAGATTGTGATTACGCAGCTGAATATAAGAGGACATTTACTATAAGAAAAATAGAAATAGAAGATACTCAATCTCATTTAAGAACCCCAATACCGAACAGTATATAAAGTTGACTGAGAAACGGATGGTGATCTGGGGAAAAATTGATAGAATTTTAGATAAACAATATAAAATATTGAAGGAAATGACATCTACTATAGTAACCACTGTAAAATCAGGGAAGAAGTTTACTTCAACTGCAATTGGACTAATGGCATCTCCAGCGACACAAAAAACTATAGAGGGGATCTTCCCAACTGAAAAACAAACCCCGACTATGAATATGCAGACTGTTCAGACCACGTTAGCGACAATACAAGAAACCATGCTAAAAATGCAAGAGAGTATGTTGAAAAATCATGACGAAACTAGGAAAGATTTAGATGAAATCAAAAACTCTGTTAGGGAAGATATCCAAAAATTAGATGGAAAAATGGACTCCATTCAGGAGATAATTACAAAAAACGACCAAAGGATTTCGGCTATGGGAAAAAAAACAGAATGGACAGAAGAGAAATTGGAATTATTAGATGTAAAAATGACAGGACTCAATAAAGAGCTCGAAAACATGGTGGCACAATTGGAAATGGAGAGAGCGGCATTCTATCTACATTTTCAAAACGTAGAGGAAGAAAGAGATGAGGACTTGACATTAGTAATGGCCGAAATGATAGCTGAGATTTTGCAAAGAGACAAAGAGGAGATCATCAATGAAATAGACGAGGTATTCAGAGTAAACACCAACCTTGCGAAACAACACAGGCTCCCAAGAGAGGTCCACGTACGTTTTGTAAAAAAAAAAAGTTAGAGATATTGTCTTTAAAATAGCCAAAGAAGAACCAATATATTACAAACAAAAAGAGATAATAACGTTAAAGCAAATACCAAAAAGAATTAGAGAGTGGAGGAAAGACTATGGATTCCTCACTACATTATTAACCAGAAAACAAATATTATTTCAATGGTTACTGCTGGAAGGAATATTAGCCACGTGGAAGGGGAAAAAGATAAAAGTGGATACTATAGAAAAGGCACAAAACTTATATGATCAGGTGATGGAACCAAAAGGAAGGGACGACAGAGGAGAAGAAACAGGAAGGAGAGTTAAAATAACATCGGGATGAGAAGACCAAGCAACCTTACGTGAAGAGAACAGTAAGGAGAAAGAAAAAGAGGAAGAGGGGGAAATCCAAGAAGAAGAAGAAGGAGTAACTACAAGAGCACAAAACCAAGCAAAAAAAGGGACCAGAAGTAAAGGAACAAAAAGAAGTAAGACCAACTTTTAAAAATGGACCGGAATTTGAAAATTATATCAATAAACATAAACGGACTTAACTCCCCTGTTAAAAGAAATAAAACATTTAGGAAATTAATAAAACAAAAAGCAGACATAGTATGTCTTCAAGAAATTCATATAAGAAAACAAGAAGAAAAGTACCTACAATGCAAAAAACTAGGGAAACTATATGTATCACTAGCAGATGAGAAGAAAAAAGGTATAGCAGTCTATGTTAAAGAAGAGATAGAAAGTAAATTGAAATATGTAGATAGAATAGGAAGAATGATTGAAGTTAATCTTAAAGGTAAACATGTGTTATTAGTTGTGGTATATGCACCAAATAGCGAACAAAAAGAATTCTATCAAAACCTACACGAAAAAATAATACAACAAAATATAGAAAATGTATGCCTGTTAGGCGATCTTAATGCCATTGTGGACCCCAAAAAAGATTACAAAAGTAATCAGAACAAAAAAAAAAATAAGAATCTGTTGCTGAAAACAGCAAAATTTGAGAAAATCTGCTCCTCAGATCTAGCACTTTGATCAGTGATATGTTCCAAACAATAACAACTTGTTTGGTCTCCTATACATGTTCCTTTTTTCAACTGCAGAAAAAAACAAACCTGAGTGTAGTGACTCAACTGTAAGAATTTAGAAATTTAGAATCTCTAAAGAAATGTATATCCTGAAAATCCTCATCAATCAACAAAGTCAAGAGATTTGTATTATAACTGATGCAAGAAATAACATGATGTTAGCATTTTCTGCATCAAATGCATGAAGTCAGGAAGCAAAATATGTACCGTATTTTTTGGAATATAAGATGCACTTCTCCCCCCAAAAGAGGGTGAAAATTTTGGTGCGTCTTATACACCAAATATAGTCCCCCCCTGCCAGCCCCCCCTTTGGTCTCTGCCTCCCAGCAATTTACCTCCTTGCAGCAGGCAGCAAACAGCCCCTTTCAGCTTCAGCACATCCTGATTAGCACAAGCAGCTGATTGTCAGTTGGATCGCCTTCCCAACCTTCAGCTGTTTAAGGCTGCAGGGATTGCCATTGCCTATTGCTGTGCGGGCCTCCGCTGTTTGCTGCAAAGAGGCAAATTGCTGGGAGGCAGCTTTTTTTCCATTGTGCTAATCAGGCTGTGCTAAAAATGAAACTAAAGCAGGCTATTTGCTGTTTGCTGCAAGGAGGCAAATTGCTGGGAGGTAGAGGCAGATTTTTTTTCTTGTTTCTTCTCCAAAAAAGGTAGGTGCATCTTATAGTCCAGAGTGTCTTATACTCCAAAAAATACGGTATACAAGATTATACATAAAATAAGGAAATACAAATTCTTGATTCCCCATTTATGCATGTATATATTTGTTTCATTTTGTAATTATTTTTTTGCAGAAAAAAGTTTCCTTGGGTTTAGCATTTTTATTGCAAAAAAATGGAAACAAATAGATTGCTTTATTGTATTCACAAATCATTGTATGTGGTATTTAGTATTTTCTTTCCTGTAACAGGTATGAATTTTTAAAATACTATGCCAGTAAGAATGACTAAAAATTCAATGAGGATGGCAGCATCGAAATATTTTAGCTATCAGTGAAGTTAAATTCAATGGAGATTTTATCAAAGATATTTTCTGTTTCTAGACTCAAATTCCCTGGCCCATCAGATATTCAACTTCTGGGACCCTGAGTGAGACGCTTTTCCCAAATGCTCACTCTATTGTCCTGCTTCATTTGTTTTCCACAGCAATCTCTCAACAATAAAATAATATACTCTATACATTTCCACTTCTCTGTATGCATATGTATATATGTACATATATACACACAGAATAATTGGCTACAGTATATTCAATTTTATGCAAATGGATTTCTATTTATACAGCAGGACTTATTATCTATTTCTATAAGGTATGTTGCAGAAAGTCTTCCAACTTCTTAGAACAGTAATATTGTTATAATTTTGGCAATTCTGGATAATATCTGGCATATGGATGTGCATTAAACATGAGGCACATTTGCTCTCCTATCCTACTCTTTTCACCCTGCAATGCTAATTTTGAAAGCATGTGAAAGGTAAGGAGGAAACTGAGAGATGTAATTATGGTCAGCAAAATAATTTACAGATCACATTGTGTATACCACTGGAAAGGAAGTGATTTCTCAGTGACAGGAAGTCTCTTTCTGGTCACTATCTACTATCTCACCAAGTGAAAAGACCAAGATGAGTAACTATTTCTGTATCTAGATCAAGGGTCCTCAAACTACAGCCCGCGGGACGGATACAGCCCACCAATGCAATGTATCCGGCCCATGTGCAGTGGTGATTCAGCCTTGCCATCCACCCATCCCCTCCCAGCCACTCCTAACATGGTTGGCTGCACCAACCACATTGCCCCTCCTCCAACCATTGCCCTTATCCTCTAGCCCGCAGGGATCTGCTCACCAAGGTAAGGGCAAAAGGCATGGATAAGATCTGCTCACCGCAAAGGTAAAGTTGAAGGGGTGGGTGGGGGAGGGTCAGCTGGCCAGCAGCACCACCACATGGTCCATGACCACCCCCAGCAGGTGCGCTGCAGAGTCTGGGTGGAGATGTGGGCTGGGGGAGGGGTCCATGAACCATCAGCCTCATCTTCAAGCCTTCAGGGCTCACAAAGCTCACCGTGGCCGCCTGCGAATGTAAGACTGATGGCGGGGGAGGGAGACCAGCCACGCTCAGTCAAAGGATGTGGGCCACCTCGGGGGGGGGGGAAGGCGAAGCTTTTGGGCCTGCATCTCGGCTTCCATGAGGCCTCTGGGCACCTGCCACTCACCCTTGCCCTCTGCCTCAGACCCCGCATCCAGCCCATGACTGGAGGATGCACCACTTCCAGGCCAGGCCAGAAGAAGCACCCGCAAGACCCAGCAAGAAATGAGGTGCAGTTTATCATTACTCTATGCCTGGGTTACTTCTTTCTGCTGTTGGATTGGTTCTCTTGGAAACCCTTTTGGGGCGGATTTTTGTATGTGTATGGAATCTGCAGGTGTTTTGTTGTGGTTGGGGTTTGCAGGCAATTTGTTTTGTGCCCCCCACTCCCTCTTTTGCGGGGTGATAGTGCTTTCTAGGAGCATGTTGTCTTCTTGTGCATGACTGAAACTGCAATCTCATTGCTGCTAGGTGGGGCGTTCGTGGGCTAGGAATTTTGGAAAACTAGAAGGGGCAGGTCACCTGCCATCAACCAAGGAAAAGGAAGCTATCTGTCAGCCCTAGAAGCCATCTTATACTTTGGAAAGAAGCTGACTGAAAAACCAGCAAGAAGACCCCTAGGCCACCAAACCCTGGCTAAGCTACCTGACGCACCGCAACCCACACCGTCCTGGATGATCAAGTGCTACCAGTGTGGGCAGCACAAGCACAGAGCATCTGAATGCCTGTCCCCTGCCCCAGTCCCCCAAGTCCGGACCCCCTCCACACCCAGGGAGGAAAAACCCTGCGGAAAATCACCAAGCAGGCTTGTGAAGTTCTTCTCCTTCCAACTGGGAATGAGGAAACTCCAGCCAGAGAAACCCCTCTGGGTTCCTCCAAGGAGAGCAGTGGGGAAGACGAACCAATGGTAAGTGAAGCCCTCCACCCCTTCACTATCAAAACCCAGATTGTAGTGCTGGAAATGGGGACCCAAGGGGAAGTAGAGGCCGTCATAGACACTGGTTGCACCAGATGCCTGATCAGCCTCCCCATAGTCCAGCAGCTAGGGAAAGGCATGAGTCCCCTAGCACGCCTCATCCATTTTGAAGAGGTCAGTGGGGCACTAATAGATGGAGCCCCTATCACATTGGTCACAGAACTTGTTAGGCTGGAGATGGGACATCACCAAGAACTCATCCAATTCATTATAGCTCCCAAAATGACTGAATCAATCATATTGGGCCTCACTTGGCTAGACAAAAGGGCACTGACCATCATGTGGGAAGATGGCTACTGAAAACTAAGAGGCATCAGACCTCTATCGCCCATCAAACCGGACCGTTGCCAAAAGGCCACAAACCCCAGCAGCCTCAGCAAGCTGAAACCATAGCCCCCACCACAGATGGCCTGCCCAGCAGTCCACAGGTGCCAAGGGAGTACTGAGACCTGTCAGGTGTCTTCAGTGAGGAAGATTGCAACTTCCTCCCCAATCACTGCCCAACAGACTTCATGATTGAATTTGTACCATGAGCAAAGCTGCCTAAACCAAAGATGTACTCCATCACTCCAAAAGAAATTGATAAATTAAGGAAATACATCGACACCAACTTAGCTCAAGGTTTTATCCAGCCCGCAAAATCCAGAGTGGCAGCCTCCATACTATTTAAAGAAAAAAAAGATGGAGGGATGAGGCTTTGGTGGATTTTTGTGGAATTAAAGCTGTGTGCATGGAGAACGCCCACCTCCTCACCCTCATGAAGGACATGCTATGTCACTTAGCCAAGGGCAAGGTGTTCACCAAACTGGACTTAAGAGAAGCCTATTACTGCATACAGATTAGAGAAGGAGACAAATGGAAGACCACCTTTAACTGTCCACTTGTCAGCTTCAAATTCAAAGTCATGCTATTTGGTCTGCAAGGGCCCCCCACAGTTTTCATGCAGCTGATAAATGAGGTGCTACACGAGCATCTATACAAAGGACAATTTCTGCCCTGCGCCTATGTGTCCATGAAGCTCACTGACACTGAGAGGAGGTGGGCAATTTGGGAGAAGGAAGCCTACACAGTCCGCTGGGCCCTCCTCTCCTGAAGATATTTTCTTGAAGAGGGCAAAGTGCCTTTCAAAGTTTGGATTGATCACAAAGACCTCAAGGCCCTGAAAACCCCCAGAAAACTCTTTCCCAAACAAAATCCATTGGGCACAATACTTCAGGAAGTTTAACTTTGAGCTAAAATACATTCCAGAGCAGAACAATCTGGCCGATGCCTTGTCAAGAAAACCGCAATTCGATAGTCGTAGGGAATAAGTCATCCATGCCATCATTCCCCCCTCACAACAAGCCACACAACCCTAACCCTAAGCTTAACCCGACCCCAGCTGGGACAAACTGATGGCAGCACTGAAAGCAGCGCTCCCAGCAGACCCATGGCTCAAAGATAATAAAGATTTAGAATAGAATAGAATAACAGAGTTGGAAGGGACCTTGGAGGTCTTCTAGTCCAACCCCCTGCCCAGGCAGGAAACCCTGCACCATTTCAGACAAATGGTTGTCCAATATCTTAAAAATTTCCAATGTTGGGGCATTCACAACTTCTGCAGGCAAGTTGTTCCACTTATTAATTGTTCTAACTGTCAGGAAATTTCTCCTTAGTTCTAAATTGCTTCTCTCCTTGATTAGTTTCCACCCATTGCTTCTTGTTCTACCCTCAGGTGCTTTGAAGAATAGTTTGATTCCCTCTTCTTTGTGGCAACCCCTGAGATATTGGAACATTGCTATCATGTCTCCCCTAGTCCTTCTTTTCATTAAACTAGATATACCGAGTTCCTGCAACTGTTCTTCATATGTTTTAGCCTCCAGTCCCCTAATCATCTTTGTTGCTCTTCTCTGCACTCTTTCTAGAGTCTCCACATCTTTTTTACATCATGGCGACCAAAACTGAATGCAATATTCCAAGTGTGGCCTTACCAAGGCATTATAAAGTAGTATTAACACTTCACGTGTTAATTCTATCCCTGTTTATGCAGCCCAGAACTGTGTTGGCTTTTTTGGCAGCTGCTGCACACTGCTGGATGATATCTAAATGGTTGTCCACCAGGACTGCAAGATCCCTCTCACAGTTACGATTATTGAGCAAGGTACCACATATATGGTACCTGTGCATTTTGTTTTTCTTCCCTAAATGTAAAACCTTGCTTTTTTCACTTTTGAATTGCATTTTGTTAGATAGCGCCCAATGTTCAAGTCTGTCAAGATCCTTCTGTATCTTGAGCCTATCTTCTGGAGTGTTGGCTATTCCTGCCAGCTTGGTGTCATCTGTAAATTTGATGAGTTCCACATCTATCCCCTCGTCCAAGTCATTGTTGAAGAGCCCTGGGGTACTCCACTGCATACTTCCCTCCATATAGATGCAGTTCCATTGAGGATTACACATTGAGTGTGGTTGGTCAGCCAGTTATGAATCCATCTGGTGGTGATGCTGTCTAACCCACATTTTTCTACTTTATCTAGTAGTAGGTTATGGTCTACTTTATCAAATGCTTTACTGAAGTCCAAGTAAATTATATCGACAATATTCCTCTGGTCCACTAATTTTGTCACTTTGTCAAAGAATGCAATAAGATTAGTCTGGCATGATCTGTTTTTGACAAACCCATGTTGGCTTTTGGTTATTACTTGGTTTGCTTCTAGGTGTTTGGTGATTTGTTGTTTGATTATCTTTTCCAGAAAGATATACTTTTCCCTGGTATTGAGGTCAGGCTGATAGGTATGTAGTTTCCTGGATCTATTCCCCCTCCTTTTTTTTTTTTTTTTTTTTTTTTTTGAAGATGGGAACTACATCAGCTCTTTTCCAATCTGGCAGCTCCCCTGTGCTCCAGGATCTTTGAAAGATATAGTTCAGTGGTTCTGAGATCTCATCTGCCAGTTCCTTGAGAACCTTGGGGTGAAATCTATCTGGTCCTGGTGATTTGAACTCGTCTAGGGTAGACAGGTGTTCACTTACCATTTTCTTCCCTATTTTAACTTGTGTTCCTAATCTGTTTTTTGTGGTGCTGTTTTTGATAGGCTGGACTGTTTTTTCCTTTTGTGTAAAGACAGATACAAAAAATGAGTTAAATAGTTCTGCTTTCTCCCTGTTGCTTGTCATCTTCTTGCCACTTTCTCCCAGCAATGGGCCAATTGTTTCCTTGGCTTTTTTCTTGTTTTTAATATGTTGGAAGAAGCTTTTTTTGTTATTTTTTACTTTAGTCACAAGCCTTTGTTCATTGTGAGCCTTAGTTTTCCTCACTTCATCTTTACAGGCTCGGGCTTTTGCTGATATTCTGCCTTAGTTATTTGCTCCTCTTTCCACTTTTTATACTTGTCCTTTTTGTCTTTCAATTTGTTAGAGAGTTCTTTATGCAGCCATGCTGGTTTCTTTTGAGATCTATTATTTTTCTTCTTCATTGGTATTGTGCTAGACTGGGCTTTTATAATCTCACTTTTCAAAATTTCCCAAGCTTCTTGAGTTGTTTTCCCCTTGAGGATTCTCATCCATGGAATCCTTCTCAAGCTCTCTCTAAGTTTATTGAAATTAGCTCTCTTAAAGTCCAAGACTCTAGTTTGACCTTCTATCATTTCGTCTCTGTTAGTGAGAATTAAGTCCAATATGGCTTGTTCCCTTCTCTACTTTTTGGGAAACAAAGTTGTCTGCTAGGTTTGTTAGGAACCTGTTGGATCTTCCACTTGATGCAGAGTTTGTCTCCCAGCTGATGTCAGGGTAGTTAAAATCCCCCATTACTATTGTGATGTGCTTCCTACATACCTTAGTTAGCTGACTAGCAAAAAGTTCATCTACTTCCTCTGTTTGGTTGGGTGGCCTATAGTATAGACCTATGGCAATGTCATTCCCCCCCTTTAATATTGACCCAAATGCATTCAAGATGATTTTCATCATTGTTGTGCTCTATTTCTGTAGAGATGTAGTTATTTCTTATATGTATAGTGCAACTCCACCTCCTCTTTTATTTGGTCTATTTCTTTTAAATAATTTATATCCCTCTAGCTGCATGTTCCATTTGTGGGTTTCATCCCACCAAGTTTCCGTAATGGCAATAATATCATATCTGCCCTCATTTACTTGAATTTCTAATTCACCCTGTTTATTCCTCATACTCTGTGCATTGGTGTATAGACATTTGAGTCCATTTTGATTGACCCTATATTTACTGTCTACATAACCTGTGTTGAGTCTGACTGCCTCTGCTTTCTTGCCACCTGTTTGATTAATGCACATGGTATGGCACTCGCTATTAAATGCTTGGTTTTGGTTGACAGCAGGGGTGATAATCCTACTCGCACAGACATCTATGTTACATGCACTGATAGCCCTATTCATTTTGGATTGCTGGGGACAGAAATGTTCTGTATCAATTAATTCTCTGTCCCCACTGTTCAGTTTAAATGTTTATCCAGAAAATCTGTGAATTTATTGCTACATAACTCAGTCCCATTCTTTGTTGGATGCAATCCATCTCTTTTGTACAGTTCTTCATTGGACCAGTTGCAGACATCATGACTAATAAAACCAAAGCCTTCCCTTCTACACCACTCCTTTAGCCACACATTAAACTCTGCTACATGCTGGCCTTTCCCTTTTTGTTCCTTATATACCAGTAAAACCTCTGAAAAGATAAGCCTACAACTTATACTACTAAGTTCATACCCCAAGCTCTGGAAATCATTCTGCACGGATAGTACATCCTTTTGGGACAGATCATTTGTGCCAAGATGTATAATAGCATCAACATCATAGTCCTTACCGGCATTCTTGACTATCTTAAGAATACGCCTCTTTTCTCTGCTGGCAGTAGAACCTGGCAGATACCTGACCTCTTTCAAAACTTCCATATCTTTTTCTAAACTTACATCCCTTACAATTGAATCACCAACCAGAAGGTGGCTTCTCTTTTCGGATACTGTGCTCTTCTTGTGTGACCAATGTGTAATACCTGGTTCACACTTTCCCCTTTCCAAAGTAAGTTCTTCATCTGAGACCACGATCCTCTGCTTATTTGAGTTATCAGTATCACAATTACCTTGACCTGTCACTTTAGTGTCCCTATTAAGGTCAGCAAGAGCACTGTATCTATTTCTTGACCATGAGAGATGGGTTGGCATGGAAGGGGTCCAAACTGTATGTCCCCACCAGCCTGAGGCTGGAAGTATTATAGCACAGCCATGACTCATCACTGGCTGGCCATTTTGGGTTCCTGAAAACTCTACACCTGGCCAGGAGACAATTTTGGTGGCCAAAGATGAAAGCTGACATGGAAGATGACGTAAAAAGCTGTGCCACTTGTGCAGCCATTAAAATGAGACCAGGGAAACCTCCTGGGCACCTCCAGCAAGTAGCCAACCCCAGCCGGCCTTGGGAAGAACTGCCAGAAAATGGGGGAAATACAGTGATTTGGACAGTAATCGACTTATTTTCAAATTAAGCACACTTCATTGTTTGCTTGGGATTGCCCTCAGTGAAGAAGCTGGCAAAGATGTTTATTAAACACACTTACCGGCTACACAGAATACCCCGCAGGGTAATTTCAGATCGAGGTGTCCAATTCACCACTAAATTCTTAGCTAAGTTCCTAAAATTGGTCAGGTCCACACAAGGACTTAGCTCGGCTTTTCATCCGAGTACGAACAGAGCTGTGGAACAAGTGAATGCAATGGTGGAACAATATATAAGATGTTATGTGGATTACCAACAAGAGAACTGGGCAGACCTGTTGCCATTCACAGAAGTGGCTTACAACAATGCCGTTCATAGCAGCACCGGATTGACCCGCTTCCAGGTCACTAGCGGCATGGACTTTGTCCCCATGCCTGAACTGCCCAGAGAACCACCTTCCTCTATGACTCTGACTGAATGGATGGAGTCACTGAAGAAGGGGTGGGAAAACACCAAAAAAGCACTGGCAGAAGCTGCTGAGTCATATAAAAAACAAGCTGACAAACACCGATCTCTTCAACCCCCATTCCGTGTGGGAGATCAGGTTTATCTGTCAAATACATAAAACTGAAGTTGCCCAGCATATAAATCAAAATAAAATAAAAAATAAAATAAAATAAAATAAAATAAAATAAAATAAAATAAAATAA